>OVBI01001100.1:0-42356 GCA_900406495.1 Sisymbrium altissimum | reverse complement strand
TCTTGTATTATAATATTTGTCGGGGAGTAAAGTAGTATTTATAAATGATTATGACTATGTTTGTGTCTTCAAAGAGTTATCTAACATTGTCTTCGTAGTTTAAATTTAATGGTAATATAGTAAAAATGGTCAAAGTATGGGTTATGAAGTATAATTAAAGATCTGAAATCTAACCTTACGTTTTTTGAAAGATTAGTTGCCATTCCGTGGCATGGATTACTTTAGAAAAAAAGAAGAAATCATATTCTTTTGGGAAAAATATCCTTAAAAATATGAATTTTCAAATTTAAACTATTTAAAGTATAAATTTGTATGTAGACCATTTTAATCATCAATTTTTGCTGACTGTTTTTTTTTTAATCATAAATTTCATTGAGCTGATTAGAATGAGCACGATGTTAAATTATTTGACGGAACAATTAAACGCTGTTAATTTCTCGTTAGCACCCTCTCTCAAATCTCAATAACAAAACGAGTCATATTAATTTCAGAAAATATCATAAAAGCACAAACTTTTAAATTTAGGCCATACAAAGCATAGATTTTAAATGTAAGTCATTTTTAAGCATCAATTTTTTGTTGACTATTTTTTTATAAACATTACATTTAGTTGACATGACCAAAATGAACATGGTTACGTTTTCATTTTCTAATGTGTACTTTAAGGTTGATCATGATAATGATTCTGAGAATCTCTCTCTAATGAAGTTCATTTAATTGTGGGAAGACTCTTATTGCCACGTTATCTCAACGGAAAGAACATTGACCTTGTACAAGAGGCTGAGGAAAGAGAAACCATTGTTAAGTTTTGATGTTATCATTACTTCTCTAGGAACTAAAATAGCATATAGTAACTCCATGGTTAGTGCTGATAGTTGGGTTGAAATCATGAACAATAAAAGGATAAGCTCTTACTTATGAGTTAAAAAAGTTAAAGACCAAACAGTACAAGAATTCATCAAAATAACTAAAGATTATTTTGTAGCTATCAAACACAATCTCTTGGAAAAACTGATTAGACAATGGATGGCGACATATGAATTCTGTGCCTCAGCTCCAACAATATTTTGAATCTGTAGCCAATTTGTGCTAATTAGCAACAGATTAACAAGAATAAATTTTGTAGCTAATAGCAATGACATATTTACAACTAATTCTATTGCTTATTAGTGACGACTCTAGCAACCAAAAAAAATCAATATGGAAAAGCAGACGAATCGTACAGTCACTGCAAATGTTTAAATCAATGATTATTTTAGATTATCTATTTTTTATGTATATTACAGTCGTATAATATGGTAAATTCTACTATTAAATTATATGTTTTTTTGTAATTTTATAATTGTATTGTTAATAGAAAATATATAAGATAAAAAAATTATATATAAATTTCTATTAAACAAAAAAAACTTCATATTAAATTATGAAACTTTCTAATTTAAAATATAACATAAGGAAGTTATATATAACTTTCTATTAAATAAAATTTAACTTAATATTAGATTATGAAACTTTCTAATTAAAATATAAGATAAGAAAATTATGTATAAATTTATATTAAATAAAATTAACTTAATATTAGATTAGGAAACTTTTTAATTTAAAATAATTATGTCATCTTTATAATTAACTATATATAATCCATAATAGACATGGTGACAAGAAAAAATGGAAGAAATTTAATGTAAACATGAAAAGTTGAGGTTAAATGTCATTGAGAGTATATAAATTTAATGTAAATATAGAATTGAAATTTTGAAATAACCAATAGTATCATTCCATATCTATAAATTTTTATTAAATAAAAAATTAACTTAATACTAGACTAGGAAACAGTAATAATGGATGTAAATTAGGTGGTAAAATATATTATAATATATGTAGATATTCTTAATTATAAATATAAAAATAATATTTAAAAAATAATATTAGTTTTAAATTTTTAAATTAAAAATCTCCACGCGTAGCGTGGATGAAAAATCTAGTGTATACAAAATTATACTATGTTTTCAAATTATTTTCTTTTATTAATTTGATTTTTGAAAAAATTCATTAGACAAAAACATTAAATGAAATTTTTTTACTAATGGTAATTATTTTAAAGTTATTTCTTTTTTAATATTATTTAGAAACACTTTCCTTTTTTGGAATTAACATTTGTATATCTAATAAAAATATTTCTATATTTCAAAGTTATTTCTTTAAAATATGATTTTAAAAAGACTTTCTTTTTTTTGTAATTTTTAGTTTTTATGTATATAAATTTTTAGTAATGAAAATTATTTTAAAGTTATTTCCTTTTTAATATGATTTAGAAACATTTCCTTTTTGGAATTAACATTTTTATATCTAATAAAAATATTTATATATTTGAAAATTATTTCTTTTTAATATGATTTTAAAAAGACTTTTTGTAATTTTCATTTTTTATATCTATATAAAATTATTTTATTTTTTAATTATTTTCTTTTATTAATGTGATTTTGAAGAAAAAAAATCATTAAACAAAAAATAAATCATAATATTTTGATGGAAAATAAATATAATAATTGTAATTCATTAAGAGTATTTTTGTAATCAACCTTGGTAAGAATTAACGGGAGGGTGACACGTATGAAACTGACTTCTCAAATAATATTATAGAGATTTTCTTATGATAACCAAATATAGAATATTATTTGTTAGTTTTTTGGGGTATTCATCTTCTGTCAATAGAATAATTAAAGTAGTTTTATATTCACTGATATAATAATTCTACACACAGCTTATACTGGAATAAAGGAATAGAGTATATATGTTGTTGCAAATGTGTAAAAATTATGAAGTATAGGTTTGTGTTTAATTATACTTCTAACCCAATATAACCACACCAGCTGTGTCTCATTCAACCCACAAATCGAATATCAAAAACAATGTTTACATCAATGCAATCCAAACCAATGAAAAGAAACTAAAAGGGACTGAAGACAGTTGTACTAGTAGCATATATATATGACTAGATACTAGATAGAAAATGGAGGAAGCCAGTACGGGGTGGTGAGAACGCCATCGAGAGCTTTATAATGATGTGTGTCTCCAGTAGTGAGATCGTAACAACCTAAGCCACGTCCCATAAAATAGATGGTGTTAGGGTTGACGCCGGGGCTGGAGCTAGCCGGGAAGCAGAAAGCCTCGTTGCTTGCAAGGAAAATGCACATATCGCCAATGTCCTCTGTGTAACACATTAAACATCCATCCGTCGTCTCCTCCTCTCTAAACACCATGAATCTCTTCGTTTTGTAGTCAATTCCTTTTAACACAAACGAGTAGAAGCTATGCGCGTACCTGCAACAAAACAATTAATTATTCTCTGACAACTTTTTGTTTTTTTAATTATTAATTCACAAATAGTTGATTTAAGACTGAAGAGTGTACCATTTGACTAGGTAACGTTCACCACTACAGGGTGACTCCACAAGATAATCCGTCCTGGAACACGAACTCAAAACCTCCCATTCGGACTGATCCAACTTAGGGTGGTCGCGAAAGACCAACTCATGGAGCTCAGGGATGTCTTCTGTTTGGGAGTTGAGATGATAGGAGAACAAGTAATTGCCTCCAGGAGAAGTTAAGTAGAATTTCTGGTCTCTTTTTGAATACATGAGATTTGAGTTTTCACAGGAGTTGAAAGGGATTGAGATGTTTGTCCACTCAAGGTCACGACCGGGCCTGCACATACTCAATTGCCTACCCAAGAACTTGATAGCTACCACACATTCTTCTTCCTCATTGTCTTGATGAGGGGAAGAAGACGACATTGCTACGTTACAGACTTCTTCTGTTTGTTCAGAGGGCAGAGCAGTAAGCCGAGGCAGAGAAATCACAGTGGCGTTTGATTTGGCTGCCAAAGGATTGAAAATGTCACTGATACGTACAGAGCAGTCGCGAGGGTCACAGAAAAATCCCCATCCATGGGAAGCTCCCATCATTTGTTCGATCATCAACTGTTTGGGAAATGTCTTGTTCTGGACCGTGACTAATTCTTGTTTGGCCGGGTCGAACAAAAGAACATCTCCAATGTTGCAACCGCCGGGCAAAACTTCCTTAACCCTAGTACCAACTGACAAATACGGGCTGGTTGAGAACAAACGAACGCTCTTGTGTATCTGTCAAGTCAAGTAAGTCAGACCATCAGAAGCGAAAGGCAAAACAAAAACACTTAAACACTGATATTGTCTAACTAAGCCTAGCGCAATATCTACCCTCGGATGCTTCATTATCTTCGACAAACGAAGACTCAATTCTGTTATCTAAAAGCCTATCCGAACAAAGAGAGAAAGAGAAGCTTACGTACAAGAACATTGCTCCGGGAAGATAGTTTGGAGAGACGGAACAAAAGCTGAGACATTATAATCAAGAGACCACCAAAACAGATGAAAGAAAATACTTCTGATGAATGGGAGCACACTCAGGCTTGGTTACCAAGATTTTGTAATCCCACTTTCCTTTTGGGGGAGACAAATCAATGGGATCTTGCCAAACCAGTTGTACTATGTTACTTGCAAGAAGAAGAAGGCCTTTTTTTTTCCAGTTTACCTTTTCCACTTTTCTATATTTTATTCACTTTCTATAATTTTCTCTTTGATTTATTTTACCGTATATTCTCATTATTTTCATCATGACCACTCGTTTAAGTCTACACGAACTTTGTTGAAAGAAAATCAAGTACGTACACTATAATTGATTCACGTGACATATATTAATTAACCATTTACACATTTCATGGGGTAATTTAGAAATATACAGTAGTTTTCAAAGGTTCTTTTTAAAATGGATCTAACCCACAAGTCGATACGCTTAACCGGTTGAACCCGGAATAGGGTTTGGTGGAAGCTAGACCATGCCATGAGTTCGAACACCGGCTGCAGAAAAGAGACTACTGTTTCCTATGTTTTACTCTCGGGTTTGGGTTCGGAATTTCTTGGTTACAAGAAAATAAATCGGATCTCATCATATTCTCAGGTCTTTTGTTTATTGAACACCTAATTAACAAAATAAAAGTGAGAAAAGCCAGCATAAAGTCGTACTTGAAGATACTATATAAACAAACTTTATAACATAACATAGATATTAAACATCAACACTAACCAAAGAGTCATAACAAGCAAACAACCAGATAACTAACAGCCTGTATCTAGGCTTTATTACAAAATACCATGGAGTCATATCAAGCAAACAACGATAGAATTAACAGCCCGTGTCTAGGCTTTATTAACATACCAACATCGTTAACAACCAAACACTTCACTTTTCGGAGCTGCCTTTGCCACTGCTACCCTCGCCTCCGTCGTCAACCGGCACCGGCATACTCACGGTATAGTAAGTATTAAATGTCTGCCTGCCTTGGGAATCAGTACTGGCAACGACGTACTCCAAATTAGCACTCTTCTTCACGAAATAATGAATTTCAGTTCTAAGCCTGAAGTAAGAAGCTCCGTGACCGTTGTACTGACCATTTTGAACTGTGGATGCTTCAGTTCCAACTTGCAAGGCTCCTACGTTACAGACTTGCCTAGCAATGGACTGCCCCTTCCCTCTGTCCTTGGCAAGTCTTATTCACTTTAGATATTTATTTTATTTCTTCCTATTGGTTACCGCCCATGGTCATGGATGGTCATGGTCTCATGGACCACTCTCACTCATTGAACCTACATTAACTTCTTCTTTTTTGAACTTTAACCTACATTAACTTTCTGTTGAAGAAAATTAAGTATATGAATACGATAAACTCATGTGACCTATAATTCTATAAACTGACCACAAATGATATATATATATATATATATATTTCATTTGATTGTTGGGGAGTTGGGTATCAAATATGGCTAGAGGTTTCTATATGTATTTATAAATTAAATTATCAAGATTATTTTCTAAATTTATATAATACAAATTTAATTAAAGATTTAAAGTACATCAAAATGATTTTATCTAAAGAAATCAGATATTCTAGAAAAAATCAATATATCATATTAAGAAAAATTAAAAGTGTGAAATATTTGAAAATATCTCTAAAGGCTTCTATTTTTTTTTTCTAAAGGCTTATATTTTTACATTGCTTTAGCTAGGCCTCTAAACATTCTGGTCGACCACAATATTTTCTTAAAACTATTTGCATTCTATATGTTTTACTGATAGATTTTCTTGCTAGAAAATCGTTCTTTTACTTGAGAGCAATGTATGCTGGTTAGTTTTGAGAAATTCTTATTTAGAGATTCTCTAAACGTGATTCAATTAAACATGTTTCCATACTAACCGTTATGCAAAACATAAAATTCATATCTTTAGTATTCATGACTATGGTGTTTGAGTTTGAGTTTAAGAATATCTTTGAAAATATCTTTAAACAAAGAGTAAGATAACTCATTTTCAAACTGCCTCAAATGTTCTCTGTTTCGTGGTACGCACAGAGGCGTGGAGATTCCTGAAACATTGAATTATAAATTATGAATTCTGAAAATGTTCAGGAAAGAGACGTATAATTTTTCTAGCAAAAAGAAAAAAAAAAACAAAAATGGAGAAGGTGGACTAAAGAAAGAGAAACTATATGTATCTATGTATTATGTAACTATGAAATTGATATCCACGTCATCGTTCTCAAACCCGTTAACATAACCTAATCAAGCGGTAATGAATATAGAAAAATGTATAATCCGTAGATAACTGAATGGGACATCCACATTAATCTCAAAACTGTAAATAAAAGGAATTAGAGTATTAGTTTACCAAATAAAGAGGATTTAGATCTATTAAACCATTACAAAGAAAACAATTAAATTGTTACAAGTCTTATCGGGTTATTACGCAACCTAAAACATTCTCTTTTCTTGGAATTATTAACCATGAACATTTTGTTTTTGTGACATCAACAACCTTGAACATTTTTTTCCGTATAATTGATTTTTACTTATATATTAAACCCACTCAATGATAAGTTGCCGAGGCTCACACGTCACATGTTCTGAGGCTCACTTGGTAAAGAGTATATTTTGAGATTTTAATTTTGATCTTCTTTTCCTTTCATAAATTCTTTTGTCTTTCGGTTTAACTTAATATTATTTTTTTCTAGTTCTCTAAACCAAGTACATCTCAAGTTATTGGTTAATTAAGGTAGTCTGTAATAGAAAACAAAAAAACCAAAAAAAATTACTTAATGCAAACAATAATTCAAAAAACAAAAATGACTATGTTCTTAACAAAAAAAACACATATTATTTTGTGAATGTGACTTATTTTAGGAAAAATTGTGTTCCATATCCAAAAAAACTGTATATAGCTTAAAAACCAACCCAAAATAATGGTAAAAATATGGTGTATATTGTTTATATATATTATCAACTTTGTTTGGTTAATTTTTCCTCACCCTTTCCATTTCTTTTTCTTCCAAATCTCTTATTTTTTATTCTTTTAAAATGTGATCTAAGTAAAAAAAATTTTTTGCACATATCATAACTTAAGTTTGGAATGGCAGAGATATACATTGGATGTATTGAGATAAATTATGTTGGGATAAAAATAATGATGAACTTGGTTTTCTTGGTTAGGAGGATTTTAAAATTATTTCAGTAAGTATATAATGATCCTTAGATTCCTACTTCTCGCCCCATGTAAACAACTTGTAAAAATTTCAATTATTATCTTTCTCTTAAGGTTAATTACTTGGCTGACCAAGTCTAATCATTAATTCTATTATGAAGTCTTTTTTAAAAAATTGAAAGTTTGGGTCTTTGCCCCCATCTAAATTTCTAAGATACCAAAATATGATCATATCCTATCAAGATTAGAGATACCTAGAATTTGCTTCAATTCCTCGCAGACAGAATCATCTACTTTGTGTCTGAATTGTATAAAGAATTTAGAACATTTTTAAAAGACCTTTGATAGAAAAGAGATAATCATCCAAAAAAAAGATGCGACATATAAGGACTGACTCTTGTTATCTTTAAATTTGTTACCAATTTCTCCTGTTTTAATTTCAGAATATTTTCTATTAGTGTGTCTATGAAAAGATAGGGAGATAAGTCATAAAAGATCCGCCTATCTATTTTTTTGGTGCAACAAAGGATCACATTATCCAGATAATCTGGAACAAAGGATCACATTATCCAAATAATCTGGAACTGATGTCTCTTTGTGGGACAATACTACCTCTTGGTTAATTATTATTCCCTCTTTTTCTAAAAGATGAATGTTGATGTGTTTTTACACATATTAAGAAAACATATTAAGACTTAATAATAAATACATCATTATTTTCTATAGTGAACAATTTTCAATAACTTTAAACCAATAATAATTTAAGAATTTTAATTATTTGTCTAGAAATTTACAATTTATCATTAATAATTAATAAAAAATTGTATATAAAACTTAAAAAATCTATCTTTTTGAAACACAAAATTTTTTTAAAATATTTATCTTTTAGAAACAGAGGGAGTAATAAGTATTTTATACTGAAATGATGTAATACATCACATTATCCAGATAATACATATTGGTGCAAAACCGATTTTCTTAACAAAATTATTTATATATATATATATCTATTTTAATGGCCATATGTATACCCTTGAAAGAATGGTTCATTCTTAATCCATGAAACATCTCTTCCACAATTAGAACGAATAATTCCTAATGTAATCCACAAAATTTTGGTAATTAAGCTTCTTTATTGAATCCAACCTTTCTTTTCAATCCACTATTTATTCAACCAAAATTAGTTCTATTTTTGAGGAACTTTATCTTTTATAATTTCCATCATAAATTTATTATCTTAACCCAGTCACCCCCACCATACCAAGATACTCCATAAAGGAAATTGAAAATAATAAACATCAATCCTCATTGGCAAATGCTCTATCAAATCATCTTCTTTTTTTTTGGTAAAGAGATTTGTTTCATTACTAAGGACTCACAAAGGGGAGTCTAATGTTCTTACAGCACGTAAAGAAGCTTTGGAAGTGCATCAGCAAGCAAATTATCCCCTCGGGGTACATAATCAAAAGATAGATAAGAGAAGAGTGTAGCAAGGCTTCTTATGTCAAATAAAATGCCTGCAATCTCATTCACCTCTGACCCTGAACATAGGGCAATGATAAGGACTTGAGAGTCCAAAAAACTTGGATGTGGGAGAGACCTAAGAATGCATCTTCCTTGAGACCTTCTCGCATAGCCAAACTCTCTGCTACTAGCGCAGAAGATATAAAATTCCTGGAGAAAGAACTTTTCTTAGTGATGGAGGCAGCAGAGTTTTTGATGCACCATCACATTCCCCTATCTTTTGATGCTTTGTTCCAAGCTCCATCTGTGAAGATGGAATGAGAGAGGGGTGTAGGAGATGTTGTAGGGGAATTGGCTTGGGGAGTATTCGAAATAGACTTGTTTGCAGTCTCCCATTCTCTTTTATTTGCAATTGTCTTTAAGACCACATCCTTCACAGTGAAACTCTATCTTAGAAAACCAGTTGGTTTCTACTTTTTCAAAGATTCCAAACTAGCCATGTCGAGAGAGAAGTGGATAATACCTGCGGGGGGTAGGTTGCGGGTACAATGTCCACTTGCAACGAGTTATTTAATACTTGGGGAAGGGGGAATTGAATTTCGGGCCACAGAGGTAAGAGATTCCAGGCTTCTTGAGCGGAAGAGAAGTCCCATATAATATGAATTATATCTTCTGGTGCTCTGCATTTTTATACATGGGATGTCAGCCATCATTCCTTTTTTTATTAGCGTATCTTTTGTTGGTAATGCACATTTTGCTGCTCTCCAAAGGAAAAGTTTAACCTTTGGTGAAGTATGGCTCTTTGAAATAAGTTTCTGCCAATTGATAAACTGGTTGGATAAAGCTACTATAGCCTTGGATGCTTTTTTTATCCTGGTTTAGTGGTATAGATACCAGTACTCTCCGCCAGCCAAACCAGTTTATCACGCTTCCCAAGTGTACTGGGGATGAGCAAACGAATTGCATCCTCACAGAGAGGTAAGTGGAGTCATAGTTTTGAGGGATCTCAATCCTGTGTCTCTTGATTTAAGAGATTATTCACTATCATGTTTTGATCCTCTGCATTCGTAGGTCCAATTGGTATTAGTGGCTCGGAGGTAGAGAGCCAAGACATAGACCAAAGTACAATGTTTTTACCATTTCCAATCACGTATCCTAACTTTTGTTTTAGAAGCTCTTTTCCTTCTAAGATACTATGCTAACCATGCGAAGCTTTTAGGAGATTTACTATCAAGAAAGTCACAGTCAGATAAATATTTTCTTTTTAATACTTACGCAAGTAGAGAATCTGGTTGAGTGAAAATTCTCCAACTTAACTTCACCAATAGCGCCACATTAAATATCTCCCCCTCTCTAAAGTCCAAACATCCTACCATCTTTGGTTGGGCAATCTTTTCCCATGCTAACCATGCCATTTTTTTGTCTGGAGAACTATCCGACCAGAATCATATGAGGATCGATGTTATTCTCTTGCAGAGTGATTTTGGCATCTTGAAACAAGACATAGAGTAAGTAGGGAGGGTAGAGAGGACTGTCTGAAGCAGGATTTGCTTTCCAGCTCCTACGAGAAATTTATTAGGTCAACTGATTGATCTTTGTCTTATTTTATCCACTATACCAATGAAAACTTTCTTTTTTCTCCTGCCAAAATTCTCAGGGAATCCTCAGTACTTGTCCATTCCACCTTCCGTGTTGACTCCTAAGGTTCATTTGACTCTATCTTTTATTACTTGAGACGTTTTAGACGAGAAAGTTACCGTATATTTATCAAGATTGATGCATTTCCATGGGCATCTTTCATATCTCTGCAAGATCTTCATCAATTCTGCGCAATTTGCCTCATTAGTTCTGCAGAAGAACATCGTATAATCTGCAAAGAGCTGATGATTGACGAAAGGGCTTTTTCCTACCACTTGTAATCCTTTGAGTTTGCTTGAATCTATTTGCATCGGACATAAGCCTGATAACACCTTATGTACATAGTATAAAAAAGTAAGGAGAAAGAGGATCTTCTTACCTCAATCCTCTTTCTGGCTTGATGCATCCGTGAGGGAAACTATTTATAAGGAAAGAGTAAAAAGACTGATGGTACACACTCTATGATCTGCGAGGTCCAGATTTTCATTAAAACCTAGCTTTGTGCGAACTGCAGAAAGGAAACCCTATTCATTATTGTGGATGTTAGGGTTATTTCTATCTAAAGATGGAAATAACTTGGTTAGGGTTTCTAAAAATTCCTTAACTAACTTCAAGCCATCGTCAAAGAATAGAAATTAGGTCGTTGGATAGTGTTTCAAGTCGTCGGAGAATTACTTGAAATCCTAGAATAACTCTCTCTAAAAACTCTCTTTTAAGGTTAAAAATATAATATTGTATTGATTATTCTCCCTTTTTAAAAAGACGATTACATGTATTTATATAATAAGTCGGCTTTAAACCTACTTTCCTTAAATGTCTCTAAGTCGGTTAAATTTTCTTCCTTTCCTCTTTTAAGTCAAATTTCCTTATGACGGCTTCCCATATCTCCGAGAATTAGGGTAAACCGACTTATAGGTATTATGGGCCAAGGAGGGATAAAATCCATCTCCAACAATAAGCCCCCCCAGTTCAAATTCTTACAAGATATAAAAATGTGAATTGAATATGTAATGTGGTCTAAAATACCTAAAGTCGGAGTTACCCATAATCTTGCATATTTGCCATGTGGACCAATCATAGGAGGGGCACCAACGACTTGGAAATCAGGGAGATCGGTGTCGCACAAATCGCCCACAGCAATGATGGCGACTTGAATGGCGGAAGGACTCAAACCGCCCTTTTCAGACTTGGCGACTTCGAGACTGGAAGAGTACAAGGCGCTCTATCAGATGACTGCGTTTTAGTTGCCGAAGAGGGACAAACCGGTCAGCAAAAAGATGGTACGGAAGACGGCTTAAATGGAGGGAACGACTCGGGGAATGAGTCTCGTCAAATCGTCAAACGAAACCTTAATGACTTAGAAGACAGATTTCATGGGAGCAACGACTTGTGTAATGGATCTCGTCCAGTCACCCAAGGAGAGCTAAGCGATTTGGAGGTCAAAATAACAGAAGTCGGCGGCTTGGGGAACAAAGTTGATGGAAGCCAGCGGCTTAGAAGATGCGGTTATAGAGGTTGGCGTCTTGGAGGATTATGGTTGCCAAACTGCCCAGCAACGGATTCGCGCTTTGGAGAGTCAAAAATAGACTTCAGACTCCGATATCAAAACCAGCCAACGCAGTGCCAGTGACGGTGACAAATGGCCTGGGTTTCTACCGACTTGGTCGACGGTCGACTCGGTGGCTGAGGCATTGGAAGGTGCAAGCTTTGCAGAAGAAGAAATTCTTTACAAGGTTCCAAAGTCGCATGATCGACTTCGTTGCGCGGGATGCGTAAGTCGCTCAAAGATCCGCCGACGACTTGGTAGCACGGGACGTGCAAGTCATTCAAAGATCAGCCGACGACTTGGTTGTGCGGGACGCGCAAGTCGCTCAAAGATCAGCCGACGACTTGGTTGCGCAGGACGTGTAAGTCGCTCAAAGATCAGTTGACGACTTGGTAGCGGGGGACGTGCAAGTCGCTCAAAGATTAGCCGATGACTTGGTTGCGCGGGACGCACAAGTCGCTCAAGGTGAAACCATCGACTTGGTTGCAGTGATGAGCAAGTCGCTCAAAGATCAGTTGATGACTTGGTAGTGCGGGATGCGTAAGTCGCTCAAAGATCAGCCGACAACTTAGTTGCGCAGGACGCGCAAGTCGCTCAAAGTGAAACCATCGACTTGGTTGCATGGATGAGCGAGTCGCTCAAAGATCAGCCAACGATTTGGTTGCGCGAGATGCGCAAGTCGCTCAAAGATCAGTCAACGACTTGGTTACGCTGGACGCGCAAGTTCTTCAAAGTGGAACCGACGACCTGGTTGCGAGGGATGATGACGACGGCTTCGGTGCAAATCAGATCTCGAGCAAACCTCTCACAAACCCGATGGCGGTTTCGATGCAGAATCAGATTGCAAGTTGTTATTGGATCATATTAATCGGAATCGTTTTTATTTATGAGTCCTGAAATCGCACAAATAAAGAAACATTAGTAAGGAATGGCAAATAATCAAGTGGTAAATAGTTAAATTTTGTCAAAAACAAGTCGTAAAGGAGTAAATAGATTTAATCATAAGACGTTGGAATCGTAACTTGTCAGTTAGATTGCAAGATTTAGTGCTTGGCTTTGTGCGAGACACGATGCTCGGCCCTTGGCTCGGATTGTGGTCCTTGCCAAGGCATGGCTTTGGTCGCCATGGCGCCTCAGGGAAGCGCGTAGGTTCAACGTGATGGGCTATATCACGGAGTTCGATTTAGTGACGAGTGAGTGTATTAATTGTGGTCCTTTAAGAAGACGAATTGGAGTCTGACCGACAATTAATTCCCTTAAGTTGGGTACTCTGCAAGTCGCTCAAGTCGTCGATGGACTTGGAAGTCGTCTGTGCTAGAGTTTCTAAAGTCTTTTGTGAACTTGGAAGCATGGAATTCAACGTTGGGGATGATGATTACGCCTTATTGGCGATAGTACGAGTTTAAACTGCTGTTTAAGACCGGAGATAGTGCTGAATAAGTCATCAGCTTTGAAGGAGACGGTCAAGTCGACCGCATTTGATACAAGTCGATCGCGTTTGTCATAACGACTTGCGTATTGGTACGCTCAAGTCGATCGCATTTGATATAACGACTTGCGTGCTGATACGCTCAAGTCGATGTGCCGGTACACACAAGTCAAACGCGTTTTTCATAAAGACTTGCGTGCTGGTACGCTGAAGTCGATCGCGTCTGAGATAACTACTAGCGTGCTGATACGCTCAAGTCAATCGGGTTTGAGATAACTACTAGCATGCTGATACGCTCAAGACGACATGCATGATGGTACACACAAGTCTTGCTTTTTTTTTTTGTTATAGCTGAACCCTGTTTGGGCTGCCTACATACTCTCAAGAGAGAGATCAAGCCATTCNTTTTTTTTTTTTTTTTGCGAGGCAAGTCGCCTACTTGTGGTATTGTTTGAAACTCATGGAGTTCCATGGTCGTCCTCATCGTCTAGGAGCCACTTTGGTGCATCCGTAGATCCGGGACGCGAAGTCGGCGTCTCTTGCTGCTCATGATCTTGCTTTTGTCTGCTGTCACTGCGACGGTTGTAATTATTGCCACGGTGACTTGAGCGTTGGCGGGTTACCTACACTTCACCGTTTTGGTAGCATATCACGAGTTTGTCTCGGAGGTCGCGACATACCGAGGTATCGTGGCCGCGTTTTTTATGGAACTCGCAGTAGTGAGCAGGATTGTAGTCGTCTATCACCTGTTCCGGGTCTTGGTAGTACTTGTTCCAGGAATTTTTTGGCAGGTATGGCTTCAGGATCCTGTGGTTCGGCGTTGTCGACGTAGTAAGTCGCTTGCCGCCAGTTCCGGTCATGCTTCTCGTAATGTTGACGAGGCTCCTGGTAATCGTCCTGAGGTCTTTGGGACTTGTTTGCATGCCGTTTAGCGTATACAATTTTTTCTTCTTCGATGGTTATGTATCCATATGCCCTATGAAGGGCGTCTTCTATGGACGTTGGTCAATTAAGCTTTAAGTCGGAACACAAGTCGGAGTCAATATGTAAGGCGTCAATCGCCGTTTTATCGGTTACAGGAGCTCTCGACAGGGTGCTTTTGAATCTTTCTATGAAGGCGCGCAAAGTTTCTTTTGATCCTTGGGCCATAGTCCACAAGTCGACATCAGTTACGCCTTGGTCGATGTAGATGGCGTAATGCTTCATGAAAGCCGTCGCGAGTTGGTCGAAGCTGTCGATAGAGTTTGGGTGCAGTTTGGAGAACCAATTGAGGGCATGGCCGGTAAGACCTTCTACAAACAATTGACAGTACCTGGCATCTCGCTCTTCGGCGGAAAAGTGAGCGCGGCCCCAAAGCGATTGTGAAAGCCGTCATGTATTGACATTGGTCGCATTCTCCCGAGTAGGTAGGAGCTCGTAGCTTCTCTGGGTGTTTGACTCTGACGTCGGTTATCCTTCGTGTGAAAGGCGTTTTTTGGGTGTTCGCGAGAATTCGTTCGATTTCGGGCGTTCCACTTGCTTGTTGGACTGTAGATTTTATCTGGCGGAGACTTATTTGGAGTTTCTCGATTGCTTGATCTCGTTCCAAGTTGACGGTGGCGTGTCGTCGTCTGCTTGGCTCTGATTCCCTAAACAAGGCGCGGCGTACTCCATCTTCTGTTTCTCCCTGGTTAACACTTCGAGGTTGTCGCTTGTCGCGGTTGTGAAGTGCCGATATGGCATCGAGTTTTTTGTCCTACTCATCTAAGCGTTTGATCAGGCTTGTGAGAAGTGATTCGATGGCTGAGTTATCTATGGGAGCGCCATCGGTCTTGGCCTTCTCTGGTGTTTTATCGCCGTCGTGCGTTTGATGGTCGACTTGGCGGCCATCCTCTTCTCCTCTGGCGGGAGCATCTTCTGGCTGTTTCTCGCGGCTTGGTTCCTCGCAATCTCGTTTTTTTATGGTTGCTGCGGCGGCGAGAATGCTGATCATCGGAATCGTCAGAGTGAACTGATATTTCCATGACTGACGGCGGTGTAAAAAAATTGTCTAGAAACCCCTGCCTTCTAGCACCAGTTGTAGATGTTAGGGTTATTTTTATCTAAAGATGGAAAAAAGCTTGGTTAAGGTTTATTAAGATTTACTTAACTAACTTTAAGTCGTCGTCAAAGAATAGAAATTAGATTGTCGGATAGTGTTTCAAGTCGTCTTCCATGGAGAAACCTTAGAAGAATTAAGAAGATACATGGAGTTCTTATTGATACCTGGTTGTGCAGAGGAGAAGAAGTACGAGCTTGATGATCTCCAAGGTGAGGATGATTTGATTAAAGAAAGTGTTGATCTAGTGCAAGTTCAATCCGTGAAATTAGCATCTGCAGAGACGAACAATTTGACGTATTTGCTTGAGATCGAGATATTTGAAATGAAGACTATTGAGTTTTGTTGGTTTAAGCAAGGGTATGGTTCGAACAAGTATTATACACCGGAGTCAGTCTCTAAACTTGAAGATAAGAAGAATAATGGTAAAGAAGAAGAAAAAAAAGAAACGGTGGATCCTAAAACATCATCTCCGAGATCATCAAACAAGTGTTCTGTTATTTCAAAAATAGAAGATCACAGGTTGCAACATAGAAGAAAGCAGGAGAGTTTTGTCGAGATCTTAAAGGACGATGTGATTATTAAGGTAAGATTCGAGACAGAACCAGAGGATCAAAACAAGAAAATGAAAAAATAGCGAAGGTAAGATCAAGACGCCTCCCTTAATAAAAAGAGTTTTTGTGCGGATCTGAGACGACAATATCATGTGAGGTTCAGTGCAATGCGTCATATTCTTCTCAAGAGCTTATTAGTCGAAATACAAGAAGATTGTTGGTAGATAAAATTTGGAATGCTTTGAGGAAAAGGACACTAGCCGTTTGCAAACGCTTGAAGACGATGCAGAGAGCTTGCATAAACAACCTAATGAAGATGATGCAGAAAGGTTGCAGAAACAAGCTAATAAAATCAATAAAGAAGACTCGAGAACAAACATAAATATTTCAAAAAAGGATTCCTCATCACTTAGAAACCGAAAAGGATCAAAACATGCTTCTGTCTCAGGGACATCATTTTGTAAACTTCTGAAAAATCAGTATGCCTTGACAGGCGCACAGATCTTGAGAAAGCAGGAGGCTATAATAGTAAAGCAAGAAGAAACAGAAGGAGAAACAAAATCAGTGGTTACGGATCCAATCAGGATAAAAGAAAGAGTTAAATTAAGGAAGAAATACTCTTCTTTGAGATCAATTTGTGGGATATCAGTTCTTAGAGGAAGAATTGATAGTAAGATAAGTTCAATGAATCAGTCTAATAGCTTTAAGGATGAGTTAATTAAAGACTTTGTTACAAGTTCGAGGTTGCACAAGATTACAAGAGAACCGAGGCATGAAAGAAGTTTTGATCATCTCAGCCAAGCTTCGACACCCGATGTGACTGTAGCAGATAAGAATAATATACGAGTGCAAACGTCTGTGAAAGATGAATCTGTGGAAGAAAAAGTGGATCAAGAAAGAGAGACCACTATTATTTCAGATAAAGCTCTTGTTAGAAACTTCCTTACGGCTTCTATTAAACTTCTAACCAAGACTAAAAGCAAAGCGAGAAAGGATAAGCACCAAGCAGAGCTACAAACAGAGGAAATTGAGCAAGCTGAAAAAAGGAGAATAAAACAGACAAGCATGAGATACCGAAGGAAAGAGAGAGAAAATCTAAGAAGCTCAGAGATAAAACACGGACAGATACAGAGAAACTTGAGAAGGAGAAAGAGAGAAAGAAAAAGTCAAAGGAACAAAAAGTAGGTATGAAAAAACTCGGGAAAAGAAAGAGTCCAAAGGAGCTGAGATTCTTGCTCCTAAGAATAAAAGTTCAAGCGTGTCTAAGAGGAAAGAGCTGACTGTAATCGATGGAAAAGAGAGAATCCAAGAGAGAACTCAAATGTCCTATACCGGCTTCTGCCCTAAGATTGCTTTCTTAGAACTGGTTGATACAGCAGATGAGTGTCTCTTTGCATATATTTCTACAGATAAAATAAGGCTAGAGTATCCTATCAAGAGAACAGAGGAGATGGAAACTGAAGCTGAAGCAGCAAAACAAGTGAGTTGGGTTGAATGCCTCATCGGTGTGATCACGGGAGCTCCACACAAGAGAGAAATCATTCAGATTAACATACAATCAGTAGTTATTCTTACAAAGAAGGGAGTATGTTATAAACAAAGAAAACAGACGCATACACAAGCTTACTTCATTAGAGAATGCGTTGAGATTGGAAAAAACGGGATAGAGCATGAGCAAACGATGGACAGTTTAATAAAGACACTTGGAGAAAACAAGTTTAAAGAGATGAGAGTATAAAAGAGCTTGGAGAAATCAAGTTAAGAGAAATGAGAGAGATCATGGGAGTTCTAGATTTGAAGATGGAGTTCCAGCTTAAGGGGGAGAATGTTAGAATAAGCTTGAAATATAAGCAATTCTAAAGAGATTCGGATTAGAGATTATATTTAGGAGATATCTAAATATAATGAGAATAGGAAATTCTGAGACTAGGAAATTATCCCTTTGTGAGAAAAAGAAATTTTGTGTGAGATGATCTCTATATAAAGAGATGCCAAAGTTGTTGCATAACTTATGAGTTCTGAGAGAAAGCTTATGAGATTGAGAGATTGAGAGATTGTTGTTGAGAGTTTTAGTTTTTGAGTTAATTTTCTAAAACTTAATAAAGAAAAAAAGTCTTTATTGAATTCTTGGGTTTATCAATCTCTTGATTTCTAGAGTAATTCTTCGATCCTGTCAAAAAAAATATTAATTAAAAATGAAAATTTCGAAAAAACACAAGTTTTAATCATAATATTTTTTTAAAAAGTAATAGAAGATGCATGTCATAAAATTCCATTGTTGTCATAGTATACTATAAATTATTATATTAGTTTTGGTATAATAAAACTTCTTAATTAACTATCATACAACTTTCGTTTTAACATAGATGCGTATATTGGCGTTTGTAAAGAAGAAAAACAAACATTGTACCAAACTTCAGGCTTACTTTTTTTAATAAATTATTATTATATCTCCGTAGATGTGTTCCTAATTTTGTAAAATCTGTTAGATCCTCAAATATTTTTTTTGTCAACAGTTCCACAAATACTTTGTTGTCCAAAAATAGATATCATAAAACTATCTGCATGTGTTGTTGTTAATTGTTATTCTTCAATTCTTTCGGAAAAAAAAAAAAAAATTGTTATTCTTCAATGTCAAATGCGTGTATGTATGGGTCAATGTGTTTGGGTCAATTTGGGTATGTCAGTTTTCCAGTTCCGAACAAGTAGGTTTCTCAACAAATCTTACGCGCCAAAATCTAAACAGCTATTAACACTAACTACCTCCTACGAAAACAAATACTTATCTTTTTTTTTTTTTTTTGTTTTTAAAACACAAATACTTATCAAAGACCAAAAGAAACTAAACGGTAATAATCGTAAGATATACCACTCTTTTTAGAACTCGTACGCAAAGTTTCACATGATCTAATTCTTATTCCCCAGAACTGATACCCCAAATCCCATCACATCGCTTGTTTCTTGACCCACGTTCAGATTCATGAACACGACTACCTACATCGAGAATTGCCAACCCTTGTTTAACATCTCTTCCAGTGGATTATGGGAGAATTTAAAGTCGCCCGATGTGATTTTTGGGTATTCATTGCCACTCATGGAGATTCAGATATTTCTCATCTTCGTATCGGTCGTCATGACTCACATGTTCATCAGATGCATCGGCATTTCCCAAATCGCTTCCTATATGATAGTAAGTTTACCAAATTTTAATCCCGTTACATTCTATTAATTAAACGACCAGGTTTCGTTGTCTTACTCTACGATTTCACTCATATTTGGTTACTGGAAATATCTTGGATGACAAGATTATCCGGTTATTCGTAGGTTTCAAGAATATCTATAGGTTTCCACATGTAAATAAAAAAGAAAAATTAGCATTCCATATGTAACTTGACATGCACGTTAGAGAATACGAGTAATTATTAAATTCAATAATATATAAACTTGCAAGAACATAAGTTATTATATTGACATTAATTAAATAACCAAGATGTGGTTTCAATCTGCTAATATTTGCAGGCTGGTCTGATTATGGGACCTCAGCTGTTCGATCTTAGGGCGAAGTCATCAGGGAAACTATCGTGGGATCCTGTGATGAGTGGAAATGCGTCGTTAAAAAGCTTCTCAGTATGTGGAGCCATCATGTTTACATTCATCATGTCGTTAAAGACCAGTCGGCGAGTTGTATTCAACAACGGACCATTGCCCGTTGTGATTGGGATCTTGACTTTCATAGTTCCTTTGGTTATAGGCCTCTGTTTTCGGAACTTCCTCCCTGGCAACGTAAGCCCTCACTTGCCACCGAAAAAGGCCCTCGCCGAGCGCTCTGTGATCATTGCGACACAATCTTCGATACTCTTGCCCACCATCACCTATTTCTTGTCAGAACTCAATATCCTCAACTCGGAGTTTGGTCGGCTTGCATTGTCTGCATCTATTATCAATGACATCCTTGGCGTTTCTTTCCTTATACTTGCTTATTCTCTGGGAACATACAAAAACATCTCACATTCAAGAGCCTACGTTGACCTAATCGCAGTGATCATCTTTTTTCTCCTCGTCTTTTTTGTTGTTAAGCCGGCAGTGGAATGGATTGTACAACAAACACCAGAAGGCAAACCTGTGGCGAATTCGTATGTAGATGCTATAATTTTAACCGTATTGGGCTCTGCCGTTTACACCAACGTTTTCCACATGAAATCCCTCCTCGGACCACTCATGGTCGGCCTCGTCATACCAGAAGGTCCACCTTTAGGATCCGCCTTAGAAGCCAAGTTTGAGAAGCTCATCGTAAAAGCATTCTTGCCGATAGCGCTTGCATTCAGCACAATGCGATGTGATATTATGAGGATTGTGTACGAGCTAGATGAAATTATGTACAATATCTTCCTAATGGTGCTGACTATCGTCTTGAAACTGGTTGCCGCTATTGCACCTTGCTTGTACTGCAAGTTACCTCTCAAGGAGTCCATAGCTATGTCCATTCTCTTGAGCTGCAAGAGTTTCACAGAAGTCTCTCTCTACGAAGTTACATTAGATGAAAAGGTAATCCCCAAGCCAAATAGCCATCTTTATCATTCAAATCATTATGATCTCTAAATATTTATATGGTTCTTTTCTATTGCAGTATATATCACAAGCAACATATTCGTTCTTGATCTTTTATACGTTAATGAACTCTGGGATTGTCCCAGTAGTTGTAAGAAGTTTGTACGATCCGAAGCGTAAGTACATTGGTTACCAAAAAAAGAACATCTTCAGTCTAAAACCAAACTCAGCTCTTCGTATTTTAACTTGTGTACACAAACCTGAGAATATCTCTAGGGCCATTGCATTCATCCAATTATTTTCCTCGCCGAACGAAGAACTCCCCATCATGGTCACGGTTCTCCACCTCGTGAAGCTCGTGGGCCAGATCATCCCGGTCTTAATCTCACACAACAAGAAGTCAAAACCACTAATCAATAACTCCTACATCCATACCGCAAACCTTGCCTTCAGCCAATTCATCCAAGAGAGCTTTGATTCTACAAGTGTGACCATGTTCACTGCCCTCTCGCATGAGAACTTAATGCACGAAGACATCTGTACGCTCGCACTAGACCAGACAACATCGATGATTGTCGTCCCGTCTGGAAGATCATGGACTATGAATGGGGAGTTAAAGGCAGACGATGTGGCCATAAGGCGTCTCAACATCTCGTTACTCGAACGTGCGCCATGTTCTATTGGGATACTCGTAGATCGTGGACAGTTCTTACGTAAAGACAAGAGAAATGACAACATTAATGTATGCGCGATCTTTATTGGAGGCAAAGACGATCGCGAGGCATTGGCGCTGGTGAATAGGATGAAACTCAACCCAAAGGCCAAAGTTGCTGTGATTCGACTAATATCTAACCAAGAAACTGAGTCGACGAACTGGGATTACATTCTTGATCATGAGATTATTAAAGAGATGAAGGATCCAGAGATAACAAAAAATATATCATATACGGAGAGGACAGTGACCGGTGGTCCTGAAGTGGCTACTATGGTTCGATTAATCGCAGAAGAGTATGATCTTATGGTGGTTGGCAGAAATCATGGACCGTCTTCACCGGACTTTTCAGGACTGATAGAGTGGATGGAGCTTCCGGAGTTAGGTGTGATCGGAGATTTGTTGGCCGTTAGAGATCTAAAATCTAGTGTCTCTGTTTTGGTAGTTCAACAACAACATCAATCATAAATAATTCATTTAACTATTCAACAATACGAGTGTATTATTTTACACGGTTTTAGAAGGTTATGGATGCTATTTGCCAGGCAACAAGTATTAATGTATCACAATTTCTCATAATTGTGGTCTCTATACAAAGTAGACATGGTCAATTTCCATTAAAATTACTAAATCGATTTTTAAGTTTATGATAATTTTGGCGGTTGCACGTTTTAGATAATAATTTTTTTGTTCATTGAACACTAGTGTCTGTTGATGTTGGACAATAATTAAGTTTACTCAAGTTTACTCTAGCGAAAGCCAATCTCCAATATTTAGGACAATAATTAAGTTTCTCCAACCGTAGTGGTGCATCACATACTTGACTTCATGGACATTGTCAACCTTCAGAGAAAGAATAGTAATTAGTAACTGATTTTTTTTTAACAAAAAAAAACATTTTGAGAAAATATTGTAAGGATAAATAAATGGTTACTTTAAAGAAATATAAGTAGCATCTGATGATACACATAAGCGGAAGAAAGTTTACTACATCTCAACTCAGAATAAAAATAAATATCAACAGACAGGAACATTGACCTTAATAACACAAGAATTTGGATAATTAATCATAGTAAATTTTAAATTGAACATTAGTTTGTAATTATCTGAGCCTTAATTGCTCTCTTTTATAGATATTAACTTCGTATCTATTAATTCTCCTATAATTGTATGATATTGTTGTAAAAGAACAAAGAAAAAATAAACATAATATGTTTTAGAGAGAATTATTAGATTAATCTTAAAAATTCCTATCTTATTAAAAGTGTCTTTTAGATTTTAGATTTGAGTTTCTCTTGAAAATATCCTTTAAGATAGGGACACTTTGAAAATTGCCTTAATTATGATTCAAATTTGAAAAATACATCTTTTTTTTTACTTTTTGAAAACTACACTTTTTAATATGTGATAAGTCATTTTTATCCTACTTTTAATTAAGAATTATAATAATTAAATTTAAAATTCGAAATATTACTATTATTAAAAATATTTTTATTTAGATTTAAGATAACTAAAATATTGAGATAAATATTTCAACAAAAATAGATAAATAGATGTTAATATATTAAAGTTTATTTTTCAGTTCATAAATTTTCATATATATAAAAATATCTATAGAATAACTTACGTTTCTTTGCAAAACAAATATCTTGTTTTTTCTTTTCAATATTGCTGTATTTCTCTGTTTATAAGGTTAATCAACCTCTATACTTTAACAAAAGTTTAGGAGATTCAAACCTTTATAATTCATTCTCTGTACATAATTTTGCTGCATGAGAAAGATGAACACTTATTGAGTTCTTTTCTATCATAACTTCATAAGGTCTCTACAAGGTTAATAGGCCAACTATACGTTTATGGCTCAATATTATTGACTCCATTAAGCAATGGCTACTTCGTTAACGCCCTTCTCTGCCTTCTCCTCTCTGATCTACTTCCTCTTTCTTCTAGTATATGCTTTCCATGTCCTAATATAAACTAAGTTAATGTCTTTTTGTGCCAACTCCACTAGTTGATGCTCTTTTTTTTGTAATATGTTGTTGAGATAGTTGTACTCCGCGATTATAATGTGTAGTAGTGAACTAAGAACTTGGATAATGATCGAATTGTGAAATGAATTCACTTTCCTTAAAGAGTATTTCGACCCTTATTTGCTTAGGGTTACACGAAATCCCTTGTAGGATAAGACAATCACGTTCTCTCTTGTTCTAGGTAAAGATACAAAAGAAACAGATAGAAGTTTTGTGTTTTGTTTATGTTTTCACCAAAGATATTCTCAATTTCTGATCTTGTGAATCTCTTTCTTTTTGTCTACTTTCTTCTCTTCTCTTTTTCTCTCTTCTTCTCCTTGATGTCAAAACAGGGTTTTTATAATGGATGAAAAGGTATGATGAATGTTTGCAACAATTCGTTCAACAGTTGCAACTGTTAGAAAATAACCATCCATTAGCCACCCATGAACACTTAAATTTCCAACATTATATGCCTTGTATCCTGAAATTTTGAGGAAGAATGTGGCAATTTTTACCAAAAAAGCAGAGGAAGAATGATGTTGATTTATCGAAGAAGATAATTTCAACGATATTAAAATAGAAACTATAAAAAATCAAATTACCCAAGATATATATAAACCATTCTAAAATAGAGATTAAGAGACAGAAGATGAAATGATCAAAATATATAAAATGAAGATTTCAAAAAACTGGTTAACAGAAAATGAGTAGCATATGATATGTTACTATATTTTAATAAGATATTTTATAAATATTAATAATAATATTTTAAAATGAAATAATCTGATTGTTATGGGATTTAAAAAAAAATGCATGGATTAAAATTATTTCTGTTTTATTAATTAAAATTAATAATTTAAATAAATATACAAATAAAATAATTTGGTCATTTTATTCACCATATAAGTGTATTTTATATAACTCAAGAACTGATATCAAAACACAAGATTGATAAAGTCTAGCTCCCTTTATTAATGATCTTAAAAAACTAGCTCAAAAATTAAGATCCTCCAACAACAAATTCTCAAACTCTTAAAAGCTCTCAAGAACACAATATTGTATCTCTCAAAACTCTGTCTCACACCGCAGCTAAATAAACCTCAATATATATAGTTACAGACTTTTCTTTTCTCATTAATCCTAATCCTATATGTTTAGCTAGCTCCTACACCTAAGGCTTTATCCTTATCTTTTTAGGATTGTTTGTTTGTTCAAGTATAAACCAATATATTTTTCCAAAAAGTAAAAAGAGGATGTAGTTTTCAAAATACAAACTCATGAGAATGTAGTTTTCCAAATTTCCTCTTTAAAATATACCATTTTCTTTTAATTACAAGATTGTTAATAGCAAGATAAATAAATAATAATATAATGAAAAATAGAAAGAATCCATTTTAATGTGTTTATAATCATTTGCGTTTTCGATTAGTGTTTCCGATTAACGTTTATGATTAGCATTTATAACTCATATTTAGGTTTAATTGATTAATGTTTCTGACTAATATTTTCAAAACAGTTTTTATTTATTATTTTTAATAAATTATATTCGTTTTAATGATAATAGATTTATATTTTTAATAATAGTAGAATTATATTCTAAATAACAATATAGTTATATCGAATGACGTTTGAAGTTAGCATTTGAGTTAGAAATTGATACAAATAAGAGATAAATCATAAATATATAAGTCTACTATTATTAAATATAAAAATCTATCATCATCATATGTAAGCATATAAGTAGACCATAAAAAAACCATCACGCTAGCATTTTATTATAAATTTATCATTACTAAAAACATATCTACCATCATATATATACATCCAAAATAAATCTATCACACATATTTAATTTTATCATCAATAAAATAAATATATCATCTCTACATATTTATACCACCATTATCAATAAATCTATCATCCCAAATTAAATTATTTGTCAAGAAAAAATTATAAGAAATTCTTTTACTCAACCAATAAATTTACCAATCAAAAATAAATTAATTTATCATCATGTCCTCATAAATCTACCATTTCCAATCATGTCTATTATAACATAAAAATTAAGTATACCAAAATAATTATATTGTTTAGTAAATAAATCTATCTATCTAAAAATAAGTTTATCAACTTTAAATAGTTCTACAGTCAAACGATTGGTAGACCTTTTTTCTACATGTTTTTATTTAAACGGAAAAATTAGTAATAACATTTTCGATATAATACTAAATACTCTTTTAATAATTATCAAATATTAACATTCCTTGGGGTCATTTTCTAATTTTCTTAAACTCTTTTAGTAAATATTCCTATGTTGTAAGTGGAAAGTTTGAAAACTGGAAATCAACCACATGACAAGAAAAAAATACACAAATACGTCACTTATCACTTATGATTTATGACATATAAATATTATTTCATTTTACATATCTGATATCTACATTGTTCATGAAATCATTTTTTTGAAAAAGCATTTCAGGTTCGGCTTAATTGAAGCATTTCTTGCGTATTATCCTTCACACGCTAATTTTTCCATCGCATTTTTCCCAAGTTGTGAAGGGACAAATCCTCACCAAGACTTTAAAGGTGACCGTCAAACACTTCGAGTTTAATGGCTACACACCAAATTCCTAGGACTAATTTTGTCTACCACCTCGGTCGTGAAAGACCCGTAATGATTTACTACAAATCATCAGTATGTGCAAGATAGATAGGCATGCGCAATTTAAAAGTGTCAAGCTTAATTTTCTTGATATATTACAATTTTTAGTGTAAGACAAAATATGTTAGTATCAATAAGTACTAGTATTACGAAACAAATAGCTAATTAAAATAGTTTTGGATTTTACCTGCTTAGCAATTTCATCACGAGAAGACTCGATGAAATTTAAGTATCATCATTCAGACATTTTAACTCGATTTGGTAGATATGATCCAAACAGTAATAGATCCACCTAACACGAACCCTTTACCTCTTGCGTTCAAAAAAACTTCCCTCTTCATTTTTGTATTGATTAAGATACAATATCCCAACCTCTTATGAGAATCCATATAATGTATGTCCTTGTTCTCACACATGAAACTGAATATACGCTACATGGAGTGAATAGTAAGGAACTCTCACATGGAAGCTGCTTAATCCAAGGAAGAACACAACCAAAAAAACAAGCCCGTCACTCTACAAAATAATTTAGTGCAGTAGAAAGTGTCTCAGACTCAGGGGTGTGTTGAAATCGTTGTTTGAAGACTCGTTGAAGTGGGGACAATTCATGGGTCTCTAACCCAAAAATAATTGGTAATGAGCTGAGAGACCCATATAATTTATATTCTACTATAAATTTATCTCCACTTCCAATGTTGCCTTAATCTTTGCTTCCAAAAAAAAAAAAGGGGCAATATAAACTTAGATCTATGTGACAGGAGAAAAACCAAATTATATACAGATATAGTATCTAAGAAAATATTAGAAATACAAAAATGAATGAATCTGACTATACGTTCAATATTCTAAAAGAATACACAGTCTTGCGGTCAATAGAGATCGGTGCATATGTCACGCCTGTTGTTGTTGTTGAACTACCAAAACAGAGACCTTAGAGTCAAGCTCTTTTGCCGCTAACAAATCTCCAATGACACCTAACTCTGGAAGTTCGACCCATTCTGTTAGTCCTGAGAATTTTGGTGATGCGATACCTTGATCTTTCCCCACCACCATAAGATCATACTCGCCAGCGACCATTTGGACGATGCTGGCCACGTCAGCACCATTGGTCACAGTCCTCTCCGTATAATCAACATTGTCTTCGTCAGTAATCATGAAATCTTTTAAGCCTTCATTATCAAGAATGTGCTCCCAGTTTTGTGACTCTTCTTCTTGGTTGATGACGAGTTGGATCACGGTCACACTAACCCTTGGGTTATGTTTCATCCTCTTCAGCAACGATAACGCCTCCCTATCATCTTTGCCTCCTATGAAAATAGCACCAACATTGATATTATACTTCTTCTTACTCGTTATATTGCCCTTGCGTGAGAAATGTCCACGGTCAATAAGTATTCCAATAGAACATGGCGCACGATCGAGCAACGAACGGTTTAGACGCCTTAGGGCTTCGTCATCTGATTCGAACATCCCATCTACGCTCCATCTCCTCCCTGAAGGGACAATAATCATTGACGTTTTCTGGTCAAGTGCAAGCGTGCAAATATCCTCATGCATCATATTCTCATGCGATAATGCTGTGAACGTGGTCACCGTTACAGACTTCAAGCTTTCTAGCATGAACTGCCTAAAAGCAAGGTTTGCGGTATCGATGTATGAGTTTTTCTGAAGTTGTTTCGACTTCGTGTTGTGCGAAATTAAGACAGTGTTGATCTGGCCTACGAGCTTCACGAGGTGGAGAACCGTGACTGCGATAGGGAAATCTAGGTTCGGTGAGGATAACAACTGAAGAAATGCAATGGACGAGGAGACGTTCTCAGGTTTGTGCAAACAAGTAAGAATTCGGAGATCTGAATATGGTTCCAAATGCAATATGTTCCTTTTTTGGTAATTAACGTACTTCCGTTTCGGATCGTACAAGCTCCTTAAGATTATAGGAACCATTCCAGCGTTTAGCAGCGAATAAATAATCAAGAACGCGTACGTTGCCTCTGATATATACTGCAAAAACACACCATATACAAAATATATATGTCCACATCACGCAAAAAAAAGATTATGATAATATTATTATTGTTTTCTGATTAGAAGGTTACCGTGTCGTCTAATACGGATTCATAGAGAATGAAATCAGAGAAACTTTTGTAGCTCAAGATGATGGCAACAGCCAAGGATTCGTTGAAAGGTAGCTTATAGTACAAGCAAGGTGCAAGGCATGCGATCAGTTTTAGGACAAGTGTTAAAGCCGTTAGGAAGATGTTATAAAGGATGTGACTGAAATCGGTGAAAATCCTTTTTCCATCACATCTCATGACGCTGGCTGTGATCGTGATTGGTAAGAACACGTTCATAGTGAGCTTCTCGTACTTAGCTTCCAATGCCGATCCTAAAGGTGGACCCTCGGGTATGATGAGACCGATCACTAATGGTCCCAAGACATATTTCAGGTTAAATACCATAGAATAAACAGAGGAACCCAATGCGATCAGCATCACGGCGTTAACGTACTTATTCTTGACGGGCTTGCCTTCTGGTGTGCTGTCTATGATCCATTGCACGATCGGCTTAAAAACAAGAAAGACGATGAGAACGAAGACAACCACTGCGATAGCGTCACGATAGGCTGTTACATGTGAAACGTTTCCATACGTTGCTTGAACAGTAGCGATTACTATGCAAATGACCCCAAAGATGTCGTTGATAACACATGCAGACAATGCAAGGCGGCCGATCTCGGAGTTGATGATCTTGAGCTCTAACAAGATAAATGTTGTGGAAGGCAAAAGTATAGAAGACTGTGTTATGACGATCACTATGCGCTCGCCTATCGCTGTTTTCAGAGGCATGTAATGAGGGTCAATGCTGTCGGAGAAGAGGTTATGGAAGAAGAGACCGAACAGAGGAAGGAAGAAGGACGAGATCCCGATCACAACCGGCAGTTTTCCGCTATTGAACGCCACTCTCCGGCTGGTTCTAACAGTCATTAAAAACGTAAACATTAAGGTTCCCAACACTGAGATGCTTCTTAAGGTCGCGTTTCCATTTAACGCAGGATCCAGAGATAGTTTCCCTGAAGATTTCTCTAGTACATCAAAAAGCTGAGGCCCTAGAATCAGTCCAGCCTACACATAAATTTATAGGCAAGTGATATAAAAGTTACTTGCGTGACAAGTTACATATAGTATTGTTTTCTCTTATATGCTTGTCAAGTTATAGGGACTTACAATCATATAGGAAACAATCACGGAAATGCCAATTCGTCGGAGGAACATATGCGTCAAGACAATGAAGATGAGAATGAGAAATATCTGAATCTCCAAAAGAGGCAGCGAGTACCCGAAAAACACATCGGGAGATTTTAGGTTCTCCCACAATCCATTAGATGAGATGTTGAATGGGCAATCACTAATGTAAGTAGTCTTATTCATTAATATAAGCCAATAAACTAGCGGAAATGTAGAATTTGGAACGAAGAATCTTTAATTTTGTTTTGTGTAGTTATGAATAGGATTTGAGTCTTTGTATTTGGTTTTTGGAAAAACTCGTGTACGTAGTATTGTTGTTCAGTTTTTTTTTTTCTTTTTGTTGGTTTTTGATAAGTATCTGTTTTCGTAAAATTTGTTTAAAGTCAAAAGAGGTTAGGCTTTAACGCTTATGATTTGCTCACAACATGCTTGTTTTTTTGTTCAGATATGGAATACGCGTAGACCTATTGCTAACGACATGCTAGTTTTTTTGGTTCGGATATGGAATACGCGTAGACCTATTCATAAACAGTAGACATTAATAAACTGTAACAATAAATTTAGAGAGCATAATCTCTCTAAAATTAATTGAACTTCCAATTTAGAAAGAAAGAAAAAAATCTAATATTTGTAGCATTCCATTTGATAAAAAAAAAAACATTAATATTAGAACCTCGGAGAATAAGCTTTGCTAATTAGGCCTCAGTTTCTGTTTTCCTTCTATGCGAAATAATTGACACAAATGTTAGAGCATTTTTGGTTATTTTAGGCTGAGTTTAGACTGAGTTTCTCATAAATTTGAGATATACATAATTAAATATTAATATAATTAATCATATATTTACATTTGCATTTAAATCAAGAGACTTGAGACTTGCATTGAAAACTCTTTGAAGAGGATGCTCTTCCTGCTTCTCCTGAATTAGCGCAAACTGTCTGTTCGGGCCAAACCCAAGCTTAGGTATATAGCTATGAAGTCCCAAACTTACGAGTTACGATTAGACAACACTAAATTAATACTTTAACACAAATAGTCTAAAACATATTAAACCACCGCACCCTTCTCCAAAGATTTTTTTTATAAACCAAACAAATATACATCTTGACAAAAAAAAAATCAAATATACTCATATACATCTTTTTAATTATTTTTTTCAACTAAAAAACAGTGTTTGTTTGAAAATGTCTCTACATAGACGTAAGACCATCATTATCGGTTAGTATATTTCAATAAGTTTCTTATATATTATTTATTAATATTTTTCTATAAACTAATTATATAATAAAAACAAAAATAAGATACCACTTAAATGAAGATATCTGGATAATTCTTCTTTAGAAAATTCTAATGTACCTTATTTTAGAACTATTTCTTATTTCTCTTTATTACTTTTGATTTCTTTTTAATTCTTTATTAATAAGAAGCTGTGTTAGGAACGAGCGATAATATGCTCTATGACCATCATTATTTGTTAGCATATTTCAATAAGTTTCTTAAATATTTTTTATTAATATTTTCTTATAAACTAATTATATAATAAAAATAAAAAAAACAATATACCACTTAAATAAAGACATCTGGACAATTCTTCTTTAGAAATGATTCTAATGTACTTTATTTTAGAACCATTTTTTATTTCTCTTTCTTACTTTTAATTTCTTTTTAATTCTTTATTAATAAACAGCTGTGTTAGGAACAATCGATAATCATGCTCTAACTACTAAATTTCTTATTCTGCTGAACTTCCTTTTTAACCAAATATAAAATTATATTGAAATTCTAAAAAGATCTTTTATTACAACATATTCATCTCCTTATATTTTTAGAATACAAAAGGTTATTTGATTGAGTAGTAGAGTTTTGTTGGTGAAGATGCTTCCAGTTATGAAGGATTTGTGGCGAAGCACATTTTGAAGCTTCGATTATACGCATGATATCTATTGATTCTGATCCAATTCAGTATATTCTTGATTTTGTATCAAGCGGATTGATGATTTGGGTTTGTGTTATTGGTTGTTTTCTATTGCGGTGTTTTTTCTTTCTCTCTAGACATGGTAAAATGTAGCCTAGAAACTATATTTGATTTTGAAATGCTTTTACATTCATATTTATTTTTTATTTTTCAAGAGCAGACTTTATCAACGATCATGTAAATCTTTTTTAAATGTAAAGTTGTGGATAGAAAGTTACCGACAACAAATCCTCCTATAAAATAGTAACCTGAAGTTCATCATCTGGTATTACATCCATTACGGAAGCATCTATGATAGTAACAATTAGATCATGCTCTGATAGATTTGACATATTCTTCACCACATTTACCCACAAATTTTTTTTTTTTTGGAACCTTTTCTGCACAAAACCTTAACTGGAGAAACCATGCTTCTGACGATACTAAAGAGACTCCAGCGGAGGAGTCATTTAAAATCCATTGCATGTGGGATGCGGATGAGAATCCAAAATCATAATCACCATTTTTTCGTATTTTCTACTAATGTGTTATTTTTTAACTTCACTTATTTTCATATAACAACAACTATAAATAGTATACACACAATTTTTTTTGTTTTCTGCTGTATTTTAAGATTTGACTCTCAATAGAGTATGAAAAAATAAAAACTTTCAAGAGAAAAAAAAACATGTTTAAGTCACAATAAATTAGAATATTCTTTTTATGAACAAAACATACAATTTTATTAATTTAAAAAATTCAAACTTGTATTTTTTACATCATGACAGCACTTATTTAAATATGAAATTTTCTAACACATGTGAAAAGTTGTAACCCTTCTCCAAAGGACACGCTCCTAAATGGACTTGTCCATAACTAACTATTTATGATTTGGACACGGATCGTCTATAGACAACTGATAACAGTCTTTTGTTAGTGCTAATAGACCTAGGTATCAATGAACCTAATCACAGTAGCAATAGGGTCTAATCCAACCTTAGGGGTTATCCAACTCACCAATGATGCAGAAATCAACTTAATTCAAGTGCTAATCAGGATTAAAATGAGTAACTAGCAGTCCTAATTAAAAGATCAATAAGAAAAGGAATCAAATTCAAGAGCAATGATCAAAATAGTGCAAAAACAGACTGATTCAAATATTAAAGAAAGCATTAAGCTCATGGATCAAGGTCAAAGACATATAGGTGATTAATTGGCAACTAGAGGATGCTAAACACAATTAAGAACCTTCCCAAATAATAAGCACAGTGATACTTCAAAACATTCTCATGCAATGAACCTATGTAAACCAAGATCAATCATCAACTCTCATTGGACCAAAACAAGGTGAACATGCATTTAATCAGACCTAAACATGCAACTTAACATCCTAACATCAATTCTCATTGGCTAGTATGTAAGGATCTCAAATTATTTGGTCTAGACATTTTATCAAACACCTTCAGTGCAAGAAAAAATCATAAGCTCAAGAAAATATATTTTCGCTCTAATCTAGCATTAAGAGCAATCAAATGAAAAGGGAACAAGAAAATAAACAGTAACAACCTCTAACCCCCTCTTAATCACCCTTAATCTACCTAATCCATGAACTTAATAATGAGACTACTCACTAATCATGTTGAAAATACACAAATCCATACTAGATAGGTGCATAATCAAAATAAATAGAAATGAAGAATTAACAAGAAGAAATGAGATAATTGCTTTAAAATTAAAAGAACACAAAGGTTTCCAAGTTTGTCTAAGGGATAGAAGATGTCCCTAAAATTAGGTCTGAAACGAATTTATACTAAGAGAAAATGAACTCGGGTCAACCCAACATCCATGGGTCAACCCAAGTGAAAAAAAAAAAGATAAAAATAAAAATCTGGAAAAAGTCTAACGGGGCAGCGAGATTGCCATGCCGCTGGGGAGGTCGCAGAAAAGTTACAGCGGGTTACCCACGCCGCTGGGAGAAAACTTGATATGAAACAATTTCTTTGCGGGATGACCATCCCGCTGTGCTGGCCGCTGGACCATCTGGGGAGGCTGCAGCGGGTTGTCCTCGCCGCTGGGAGAAGATCTTATGCGGAATGCTTTCTTTGCGGGGTCGCCACGGCCCTGCTCCAGCCGCTGGGAGTCTTCATCAGGCTGCTGCGGGATACCCAGGCCGCTGTGATGCCCGCTGTAACTTCCAAATGCTCAATTTTCTTTCTTTTTGACTCCAAACCACTCATAAAGCTCTAAATCCTCAAGAAAAGCCACTCCAACATCTGATAGAGACATATGCACATAAATACAACCTATACAAAGCTAAATGCAATGAAAATGATCAAAAATGGTTAAGAAGATATGCTTAAAACCTATGAAAAACTATTAACATCAACAACCCACCCAATTGACACTCATAGACACGCGAGTTGTAACTGTTCCCCAAAGACATGATACAACTTAATCTAATTTTTCTCTATTGTAGTTGATTGTGCCTTATATCCATTTAAACCTCTTATCTTCATTTAAACCTCTCCAATCACTATCTTAGTATCCAAAAACTCTAAATCCTCAACACTTTAAAATTGAATGCCAAAGTGAGACCTACCATTGACGTATCTTATTACTTTCTTGATATTGCAGTAAATCAACTGTAGAAAAGGAATATATTGCAGTTTGTGCAGCAACAAAATCAAGCGATTTGGTTACAAAGACTCATAGAGGATATTGGCTTTGATTCTCAAAAGGGAGTTCTTATTTACTGCAATAACAAGTCGACAACTGCAATTGGGAAAAATCTGGTGCAACTTCAAAGATCAAAGCATATTGAGATCAAGTACCATTTTGTTCGAGAAGCAGAATACAAAGGTTTTATCAAGCTCAATTTTCAACTTGCTAATTTGCTTACCAAAGCACTTAGTAACAGAATGTTTAAAGAACTAAGGAGCAAATTTCGAGTTAGACAGAAACTCAGTTAAGGAGGAGTGTTGGTCTAATTAGTTGAGTTTATGTTTGTTATTTTAATTTTAGTTAAGCTGAAAAAGTGTAATTTTATATTAAGTTGTGTCAGCTGCCAAAAAAAAAGAAAAAAAAAAAAGATTAAGTTGTGTCATATCCTTGGGAAACAGTTACAGTTTACGTGTGAGAGATATGAGCTTGCATACATTAATAATGGTTTTTATGCACATAGATATAACAATCCACCGATAATATTTTGATATTTTGTTGGCTCCCCATATTCTTCATTATCCTCAACATCCTTGCTGTTGGTGTGGGGGGTATAAGTCGGGTGATTACACTTTTGCTTCCTTTCATACCAAACTTCTCAATCCGTTTACATATATATTTTTCTTGTGACAGAAAAAATCTTTGATCATCTTGAAATATCTCCATGCCCAAAAAATAATTTTACATTCCCATATATGTCATCTCAAACTCCATCTTCATTTCTCTTTTGAGTTTGTTGATGAGTTATGTATCGTTTCCAGTATTATGATGTCATCCACATATAAACTCACGACCAAAATGTCTTCGTTTTTCTTCATCACATAGAGAGTTGCATCATTCACACTTCTTTAAAAACTATGTTTAAGAAAGTATGAATCAATTGTCCCATACAAAGCCTGAGAGGTTTGTTTTAAACCATGTAAGGCTTTTCATAGCCTTTAAACCTTCTTCTTCACCTTCTGCAGTAAATTCAGGCATAAATCTCATCTTCAAATTCTCCATTTAGAAAAACCAAATTTACATTCATTTGATAAAGCTTCCATTTCATTAATTAGTGCCACAAGAGCAAGAACAGCTCGAACTGTATCATGTCTTGAGACAGGTGCAAACGTCTCAAGGTAATCAACACCGTTTTGTATTCTTGAGAAAACCCTCTTGCGATTAACCTTATTTTATTACATTAGTTTTGATGCGATATATCCACTTCATACTAATGATATGTTTCGTTTAAGATTTCTCACAAGTGACCATGTTCTATTTTTCTCTATCATCTTGATTTCTTCACACATAGCTACTCGCCATTCCTTGATTCCACATACATCATCATAAGATTTATGTTCTTCAAAGACAGCAAAATATGCTTTCCTTTCTTCAAGTTTCATCATTGGAGCAATTTGCATAATTTCAGCCATCGACTTGTATTTCTTTGGTGGCTCGGAAGATCCTTCTCCTCCTTTATTGTTATCTTGGTCACCAAGTTGAGATAAAACAGGACTTGAGATTATTTACCATTGTTCTTCTTTTGACTAAGGAACACTTACGTGATTGGCTCATTTAAAACCCATTGTAGTAACTTATAAATACCTTGCCTCTCACATCATTAGCAAACGAAAAATTCTTCTCTGCCTCTCTCTGCTCGAATCTGTAACACTTCATATTCTACATGATCTTTATATTAGTGTTTTCTTATTTCGTTTCGTAAATCAATGGATATCGTCTGGTTTCTTTTCATTTCTGTTTTCTTAGCGGGTTGAAATGGTTGGAATCTGTAAATCAATTAGTGGTAACGAAAATGTTCAGGTATGGGACCGATCTCCACACGATGGCTGCACAGGCTTGAGGAACATACAAATGCAGTTAACGCTTTTGCTTTGTGCCCTTTCCAATCGAATCTGGTCGCAACTGGCGGTGGTGGTAAAAGGTAAGATGATAAAGCTGTGGAATACACGCACATGAGCTTGCCTGAATTTGATAGTCACTGGTTCTCAAGTTTGTACTTTGTTATGAAGAAAGAGTGAAAGAGAGTTTTTTAGTGTTAATGAATGAAAGTCCCACATCGGTAGTTGGAGAAATAATTAACTATTATATAAAGGGTTAGGGCCAATCCATTCATTGCCAATTGGTTTTGAGTTGGAAGCCCATAGTAAAGCCCGAATTTAACATGGTATCAGAACCACCTGATGTTGGGCCACTCCATGGATATTGTTCCCACAATTTCCCACGTTTCAGATGTTCATGCCTGAGCGTGAGAGGAAGTGTTAATGAATGAAAATCTCACATCGGTAGTTGGAGAAATAATTAATTATTATATAAAAGATTAGGGCCAATCCATTCATTGCCAATTGGTTTTGAGTTGGAAGCTCATAGTAAAGCCTGAATTTGACACTTAGCTCTCATCAGTTTGCTCAAAACCAGTTTTCAACTCATACATTTTGAAAATGACTGACTCACCAGTTATATATCAAGCGTTTTGTTCTGTGGGTGTGGGTTGAGTTATTTAAAAATGAATTTTCTACAGATTGGGTTTGGTCTGGGTTATTTAACTCATTTTGACATCCATAGTTGTAGTTATACCGTAGCTTCAGCAGAGGAGAGGAGAGGAGACTCTTTTGAGGTTTGAAATTTTTTTGGAGTATAATATTAGTTGAAACTGTGAAAGCCATTAAGAAATATATTTGTGTTGATAATTTTAAGATTTACGTCAACGTCAGATGCTTGTGTATAGAAAGATTTTTGATTTTGGATGTGATACAAGACACGCTCTTAAGGATAGACAGGCCTCTTTTATTAAACTTTCCGAAATTTGATGGAGAATGCTAACTTCATATTTGGTTAGGGAGCCGTTTTTTGAATTTCTGGTTTAGGAAGTTTTTTTTTTTCTGAACAATCAGGTTTAGGAATATTTTGGTGTAGGGTTAAAAGGATTTAAATTTTAAAGATGATAGACGAATATGCATCTCAAGCAAAGGCAACGAATATATATTATCACACCGAGTGTGCAATTTATTAACCACCAGGCACCTGTAAACAGACAAATTTTGTAATTGTTTAAATTTGTGTTCCTATTTTTTTGTGCAAAAAAAATTGTGTTCCTATCCGTTCAATAAAAATAACATTCAACCAAACCCAAATACTGTTTACTAATTCATTTTACGTGAATGTCTTTTATACGATTGTCGGGTTCCGTATTTGCTATATTATTAATATACGTGCATGCAGTTACATAAAACTTCAACATAGATGTGTTATATTTTCTTTAATTATTTTTAATGTTCATTTTACCTGACTATTGGAAAAAAAAAAAAAAGAATAAGCATAATCATGACATTGTAGGGCTTCAAAAGAGAAGAAAAACAAGATTTTCTCGTACAATCGAAATTTTTCTTGTCTGGAAAAAGGAAAAGTACTATAGTAGTATTGATATATTTTTTAAGCAATTCCAAGTTTCGGCCTTTTGCTTTAAGGAAAAGACCAATTAATAGAGTGTGCAATCTATATAATCACTCTTAAGTCTTAACTTTTCCCCTAAGCATAATAAATCATAAGTTCGTAACTAGTACACGAAAATACGTTAATAAAATGGATATAAAACCTGCTTTTTGAGTTTTACGTATATGATACTACAATTATGGCACAATTACTACAGCCTACAAGCCAGAGATCATGTAGCAACATCTATATTAGTAAAACAGTATTCTTTTTAGAAAAAAACATTACCTGTATGTGTAATTTATAAAAAATGCTAATAAATTTTATGAAAGGTAATTATTGAATATAACATTATACATATAAAACATATTCCAAAACAATATAATTGTCAAATGTATATTTAAACAATTTTAAAATGATAGATCTCAGTTTTCTAATAAATTAAAAAAAGAAACTAAAATTAAAATCATATATACAAAATTAAAATTTTAACTCAAATAATAGATGTTCAATAATATAATACATCAATTATTTTAATAAATCATAATATCAAAACATATACACAACTATATTTCTCAATATATTTCAATTAATAAGAAAATAAAAACTTGCACAACAAAATTATAATTATTAATTTGAAAAATTAAAATTTTAAAAATTAGACCTAAATATTTTGTAACTTCATAAAATGAAAATATGAAATAATCAATATATACATATATATATATCGTAAAACGCGTTATATTTTTAAATTTATAATTATAGATTTTTATAGTTTTTATCATCAAAATATTTAAATAATTACAAATCAGGTTAAAAAAATTAATTAATCTATTTTTATTATAAAAATACTAACAATATCTAATACAAAATAAGATAAATAATTTAGTTATCATATTTTATCTTTTTAAGAAATGTAGTTATAATTATATAAAATATAAATGTATATAACTATAATTATATAAAAATATAAAACCATATTTTAAATTAAATATGTAAAGTTAAATTTTAAATTAAAATTAAATTATATAAAATAAATTGATATAATATATAATATACTGAAAACTGTAAATATGGATATATATACGTATATTATATAATTATACTATAAATATAAATACATAGCAACATTTAATTTGAAGAAATACTATTCACAAACTTATTTTGGTAATGAATATTTTTTTTATTTAAAAATTAATCTCTAAATTTAGAAAAATCTTTATTTTATACCTAAATATATTTTTATTTAATTTTTATATAAAATATTATCTTATTAACATATTTCTAAATATAAAATAATTAAAAATTTAATATATACTTAAAATGCAATGATAAGATATATAAAATAGAAAAAATAATAATAAATTAAAAATACATAGCTAATACCAAAATAAGAAAAAAAAACTTAAAACAAAATAGAGTAATTCTCTAAAACCTGACTTAAAACTTTTCAAAAAAATCTTAGTTTTTGTAAAAATAACTTAGTATAATTTTAAATCTTATAAAATAAAAAGTATTGTTAAAAATAAATAAGAAATTGGGAAAATAAATATGCTTGGAATATTCTTTTAAATAATAAAAAAGTGAGGAAATGGATTGGAAAATAACTCAAACACTTTTTTTTAAGTAATTTCATTTTGAGAAAAAAAAAATGAAAGAAACCATTAGAAAATGTCTTACTAGATAAACAAACTCTGAAACGAAGTTTCCTCACTTCTATTGGTTTTGATACGAGGTTTTGATAGATCTATTTAGCTAGAGATCTGAATTTTCAAAGATTCCAAATAGAATCATGAATCTCGACTTAATATATAAATTTCTTTTCTTTTTATGGAGGCCCATATAATAATTTTTCCACCCCTAGCTTTTTAGCACATAGACAAAAGATCCGGTTGTAGATCTTCAGGACCCACCCACAACCCAAAAAATGATAGACTAAAACATCAATCTCTAAATAGTTGTTGGCTTACCCATCGACTTTCCGGTTCCCATTTCCCACCCATCTCCCTTTCAACAAAATATTCAAATATTGCATTAAAATACCTCGAACAAAACTTTTTGTAATGAATATACCCTTGAAGTTTCCAAATCAATCAAACACCCCTAAAACAAAGACCTCTTACATCTTTTTCTATTAAACACCCAAAATATATCACATACAGCTTTCTCACTTTAGAATTTTGGTATTTTACAAATAGAAGTAAAGAAAAAGAAAAAAGAACCCAATAATTTTACATTCATGGAGCCAAAACATGGATGTGAAATTGGGCTAAGAAAACAAAATCAATAAGCCAAAAAAGGAAAAAGCAAATAGCAAAACTCTCTCACTTGGTAAAAAAAACTCTTGTTTGCGCTTGAGTTTAAACCAGGGGAGTTTCATTCCCAATCATCACTCTAGATCTAAACCCTAAATGGATCAGATTCCACTCTCCACAAACAGAAAGTTATAAAAAAAATCAAGCTCTATCAACAGAAAACTGACTAAAAAAGTATCACACTCTCAATAGGACCCTAAATGAGATTAATACTATAAAAGTGATCTGTATATGGTATATTAGAAGCCTATTAGTAACTTTTGTTGAAGTAAGGATAAAAGATCAGTGCTCAAAGTTCTGGTTAAACTCTCTGATACTTGGTTTCTGAATAAGACCCACCATCTGAGATTGAGAAAGCTCTTTTCTTGTTTGAAGTCCCACAACAGTTGTTGACAATTGAGCTCTGAAACTGTGGCGGTGGAACTGTGACGGGAGGGATCTCAGAAGTCTCGAGTGGTGGCGGTGGGTGGCGCCATTGAGGCAAAGGACCAGCTAAGAGTAGTGTCTGAAGCAATGGACCTGCCTTAAGAACAGCTTGTAAGAGATTTCCCTTTTCAGGCAGTGGCTTTTCAAGTAACAATGAAGCCATTATCTCAACTTGAGATGCTTGGTTCATCGTTATAGGATCAATCACTGATGGTGACATGATGCTCTCTTCAGTGTCAGAAGACGAAAAGCTCTTGTTTGAGTTAGGATTCTGCTGCTCCTGATGGTGCTGAAGTTGTTCGTCTTCAATAATGCTTGAAGCTCCTGATAAAGGAGGAGTGACATGGTTCTGTTTCTGTTGCTGCTGTTGAAGCAAGAGATTGTCGTAGAGAAGATTATTACATTTCTCCAGAGCTTCATCTCTTTCTTTGAGGGTTTTGGTTAAAACATCTTCCAGATGAATCAATTGTTCATCTCTCTTCCTTAGTTCCTCTTGAGCTACAAGCTTCGTTTGTTCTAACTCTAGTGTCGTGTAGACAAGAGTCTGTCTTAACTCTTCCACTGTCTGAACAATTCAGCAGAAAAAAAAACAAATTAAACAATCAGAAAATAAACAGAGAAAACCATTTCATTTCAAGATTCATAACAAAATTAGGGTTTTCGTCATAAATTAAAGCGCCCAGACACAACAATTACCCTCAAAATCTTGTCTTTTCCAGGTCATTTACATACAAAATTAAAGCTAATTTTTTGGGATAATGTCCGGTTTCAGAATTTCAAGAAACACCCATTTTGCAAAATTAAGCCAAGAAAACGGCAAATGTATCAAATTCTCCAGCAAGTGAAGTTTGAAACCCAAGAAAGAAGGAGTTCGAAATCAGCAATGATGTCAAATTTAGGGTTTTTGTTACACAGACGGAGAAAACTCAGAACAATGTTATGGTCTTGGACATACATTATGCATAGATCTAAGCAGAATAGTTAATTAATGAAAGAAGAAAGACAAAGAAGCCATCACTAGTGTTTAAAGAAACAGAGGAAACCAAAATGTTTGTATACCTTTCCATGAGAGAAGTAAGTCCAGGTGAGAAGAGCATTGCTTTGGTCCATTATCTTACTTAGTTAAGCTTTTGATTACTTAAAGAAGAAGAATGAGGATTGAGAGAGGGAGAGAGAGGAGGAAGAGAATGGGTTTAATGAAGGGTTCTATGGAAGGAAGAAGGAAGAAAGAAAGAAAGAGAGAGAGAGAGTTATAAAGTAGTGAAGCTTCATGGACTGCTTAAAGGAAGCATATGCCTGTGTGATACAGAGCTTTCAACTTCTTTTATCTTTCAATATATCCAACATATTCTACAAAAAGTTCAAACCCCACCCAAAAAATATTTATTGTATTTATTAGTTTATACACAAAACTGTAAAATATAAACAAGATATCACTTATTAGGAAACATACAATGTAATCAATGCTTGATTAAATATGTATATTTTTCAATTAAATAAATTATCCGAATTAGACTCTATATACGTCAATCTACAATGGAAATTATCTAATTATCGAATAACATAACTTTATTAAATATGTAGGTTTTACAACACTGATATTTTAAAAGTCTTGATGATTGCACTCATTAGTCATTACTAAGTCGTTAGTGGTCTTATGGCATTGATTTTTCCAGAGGAGGTTATACTTAACACTAGTTCGATCTATATTTGCTACTCTATATGTATTATATTAATTGATGTTTTAAGATAAGAAAATTAGTTTCAATTTAGATTATGTTTTCAATTTTCAACATAAAATTAATAAGGTTTTATTGTTACTAGGTGAGAATCCGCGCAACGCGCGGAATTATTATTCTATAATTTTTTCNTTTTTTTGATAAATATTTTAAAATTTTATTTAATTGTTTTTGAATCTTTATTGGTTGTTATCAGTTATTTATATTTTTATTTTGAAATTTTTATTTAGCTTCTTTTTTTTTCTTATCATTCATCTTATCTCTTTTTTATAATTTTTTTTAATACTAATCTCAACATTATAGCAATTTAAAAAA
>OVBI01001099.1:0-42367 GCA_900406495.1 Sisymbrium altissimum | reverse complement strand
GAGAGAGAGAGAGAGAGAGAGAGAGAGAGAGAGAGAGAGAGAGAGAGCATAACATTCATTTGTCTTACTCCCACAATGGTTTCAAAATTATTTTGATTATCCAGAAAAAATCTCTCTATTTCATTTTAATTCAGAATAAAATCTCTAAAATATTTTTCACTGGTGAAGTCATTCATGTAAATCTTCTCGACCTCCACCATAATCCCCTCCATCTGTAACTGTTTTATCGCCGAATATTTCAAAAATTTCATCATTTTCTTTAAAACTGCTCAACTTTTCTCTTGTGAACATTCCATCTATTATCTTATCTGCAAATTTGTATGCGTCAATTCGAGGACGTAATTACACATCACAAATACATTTCAAACAAATCAATTTAAGTATATTGAAAAGAAAAACCGTTCCAAGCTTGATATGGAAAAATAAAAATTATTTCTTTTTTTTGCATTACTCATTGAAGTGTGGTGTTAAACCTTTCAAGTTCTTCACCAGCTACAAGCTCTACAAGAAAAAAACTAAAGCTGAACATATCACTAGTCTTATTGAATCTCTCGTGGCCTTGGTTATGAAAACTAACCCTAGTTATAGGCACAGATGAACTGAGTCTCTATCAGTACATAGTAAAGATAAGTTATGTGTTAGTAAGATTTAATACGAATGATGAAACATATCAAAAGATAAAAAAGTAAATCAATATACTCTAGAGCATGATCATTATTAGCTTCTTTGCATCTCGTTTAAAGCAGTCATGACAATCTTGCATCAGAAATTTTTGTATTGAGATTGAAATCAAGTAAAACATTAGCTGTATAAAACCGATTGTGTGTCAATGAAGAAGTTAAGCTATGTAAGTGCTGCAGCCTTACATTAAAAATGAGAGACTTAAATTTAAAAATCTATACACAAATATATGATTTTAGAATTAACAGTTGATGTATTTTTGATTTACCTCTCGTGGTTCCTAGAGATATAAAATCATTTTTAAAATTTTAAGTCAATTGAGCCTATTCAATAAATAAAAGATTATCGTATTAAATGATGTACATAGACTATAATACCAAAAAATCATTTGTAAGGCAGATTACATACCATATCGATAATATCGAATGTTACTCTTAACCAAATACTCAAAGATAAGTATTTTCTCCACATTTTCGCAGCAATAACCCAAAAGATCAACCACATTACAATGCTGAATTTTTGATAGATTAATAACCTGATGAGACATTAAGAAAAGTCACATAACAACATATACATTAATTTCCATTTAACATAGATAAAAATTGAAAAAAATAAATTTTGTGTTTTGCATACCTCATCTAAGAACCTAAGATCAAGAGGACCTACCAGCCTTTTGATCTCTATGATTGTGTCTTGGAGAAACTCAATATAAATTAGACCAAATCTTCTGAACCCAATATCATGAATCTTCCCAAAATTATTTGAGGCTTGCTGTAAGTCATCTACCGATTACTCAATCATGCCTTATGAAATTCCTTGTATAGCTGCCGTGAATTATATGAAACCCAAAGTATGTTACATGGTAGCTATATAAGGGATGTCACAAGGCAAATTGAGTACTCGGTAGATTACTTAAAGAAAGTAACAAATAATTTTGGAGAGATTGATTATATTGGATCCAGAAGTTTCAGCCTAATTTCTATTGGGTTTCGCCAATACAGTATTGTAGAGATCAAAAGACTGGAAGGTCCTCTCCATCCTAGGTTTTTGGATGAGGTACATATAACACAAAAATTATTGGTTTCAGTTTTTTTGTGTGTTAAATAGTAACTAATGTGTATGTTATTCTGTGAGTTATGCGTCTCATCAGGTTATTCATATGTCTAACATTCGGCATAGTAATATGGTCAATCTTTTGGGTTACTGCTGCAAAAACGAGGAGTAGATGCTCTTTTATGGATATTTGGTTAAATGTAACATTCAAGACTATCTACGTGGTATATAACTATATTAAAACTGATTTTTTACTATTATGGTCCACGTAGATAATTTAATGCGACAATCTCTTAATTATTGAATAGGATACATTGATTTAAACTTTAGGAAAATGATATATATAACTCTTAGAACCGCAAGAGGTAAATAAAAACTATATTAATGGTTAATTCTAAAAACATATTACTTGTTTATAGATTTTGAAATATAAGTATCTCTGATTTTTAATATAGGGTTATAGCATTTGTATAGCTTAACTCCTTCATTGACACACAATCGATTCAGTATGGCTAATGTTTTACTTAATGTCAACCTCAACGTAAAAGTTTCGGATGAGGGATTGTCAAGACTGCTATAAAAGAGATACAAAGAAGCTAATGATGATCATGAAGAAGTGTATATTGAGTCACTTGTTTATGTTTATATATGTTTCATTAATTGATGTAAGTCCTACTAACACATAACATATATTTATTATACTCTAATAGAGATTTGGTTCATCTGTTTCTACAAAGTTTGTTTCATTACCATGGCCACGAGAGATTTAATAAGACTAGCAATGTGTTCAACTTCAGGTTTTTACTTGTAGAGCTTGTAGCTGGTGAAGAATCTGGAGGGTTCACACCACACTTCAAATGGTCTCAATGGGTAATATAAAAGAAGAAGTAATATTTATTTTTCCATATCAATGTTGATTTTTTTCTTTTCGATATACTTAAATTGATTGGTTTGAAGTATATTTTTGATGTGTAACTACGCCTTCAAATTGACGCATACACATTTGCAGATAAGAGAATGAATGCAACCTTCAGAAGAGAAGTGTTTGAAAAATGTTATAGAGATAATGATGAAATGCTTGGAATTTTTGGTGAGAAGACGGCCATAAATGGAAGAGTTTGTGGCAGAGCTTGAAAATATATGAACGAGTTCACTAGTGAAGATTGTTTTACTGGTTTTACAATTAATTAAAATGAGAGAGAGTTTTTTTTTTGAATAATCAAACTGGTCTAAATAATCTTGAAATCCTTTAAAAAATGTTGAAGAAAAAAAATTTAGTTTTTTTTTTTATAAGAAAATTTGAATCATAAACCAAAATTTGGAATTTATAGTCATTGAATCAGACTTTCGATTCTAACCTGAGTTTCCAAAGTTAATTGAGTATTCCAATAGCAGCCATTGTTAGAACCCTAATAAAAACACTAATCTAATCGTTCGCTGAATCCCGGAAAATATGATCTATGTATGTTTGAAATAACTTTGATATAGAAGATTTCATAGAAACATGTATAAATACTTATAAAATATATAAGAAAATCAATGATAAATGGAAAGTGGATATAACTAAATTTTTGAAAATGATTTTGAAAATGAGAGAGGTGGGCTATAATCTTTGTTTTCAACTCAATAAAGCATTCATATATATGATGGTGGAGTAAAATCTCATTTTTCAATTTAATTTAAGTTGTAAAGTAAGAAATAAATATAATAGTAAATTAAAATATTTTTTTATCTTCATAATTATTCTCAGAAAAAATTGTGAAATGACATGTTAGTTTAATAATTTTTAGTTTCCATTTAAATTAGTTCTATTAAAAATTCAAATCATAAATAATAAACTAATCAGTATATATATATATATATATATATATTTCTAAACAAATTATACATTTTCTTATCAAAATTGACTAATCATGTAAACTATATTTTGTTCCTTTTTCAAATTCCAAACAAAAGAGATAGATTACTTAAACTATTTTTAATACCTTCTTAAATTGCAATATTCTCATATGAGAAAAAAATACTTGAAAAACCTAAAGCACAAAATGAAGAAATTGTTAACCAAAAATTAAAAACAATTGAATTCTTATTAAACTTGAAAAGAAAGATTCGTAAGATATTTCTTATAATGTCAATGTGTATTCTAACTATAAAAAATTCAATACTAGTTAACGTTTTATATTTCATTGATTATTTTGTTAATGTTTCCATATTATTTTTACAGTTAACAGTATATTCACACCAAAATAAAATAAATAACTAAAATTTATTTTAAAATTTAAATTTTATTTGTTTATAAAATATAAATAAATTTAATATAAAATTATTATTTATTTTAATTTAAAAAAATTATAAGTAAAACTGGACTGAATCTAAACTTAATATCAAATCAAAGAAAAGTAAAGTTCTGCTAAATGAAATCCAAAGAAAACCAAATTGTTTTAATCATCAATTCACAAAAAATGTATTTTCAGCAATCAAATACAAAACATGCATTTCCAACAATTAAACAATCACAGAAAAGGTTATTCGTCTATGGATCTTAATTTAGGTTCAATTATTATAAAACTTATACATAATTATAGGAATAAGTCAAATATACGTCACTCATATTACATGATATGCATGTATATTTGTATCAATCTAGTCTCTACCAATCAACAAAATACAAGGCGATGATGAAAAAATTGCACACAAGACACTACCTTAGCCTAGATCCTGATGAGCAGGGAGGAACAGATCTAATTGAAGACATCAATCAAATACATATCACTTATACTACATTATATGCAGGCATACTTGTATCAATCTACTGTCTACCAATCAGCATAAGACAAAAGCAAGAATGAAAAAGTCCAAACAAGACATTACTTTAGCCTTCGAATGAGAAAAGTTGAACAGATCTAAAGAAAATTTGCGAACATATGGTGGGCGGCTCCTTCTCTGATGACGGCTGACTCTCTTAGGTTTTTAGGTATTCTTTTTCTGATTTTTCTTTCTCTAAAAAATTATTTATATAGAACTTAAAATCATATACCTAATTTTTTTTGGGCCTATATTTTGGGCTTAATCTTTATAAACTTTTCTAAATTCATTGGGTTCTGATCTTTTAAAAAAACCCAGTCTTTATCTTTACCACAATGTCTTAATCAGTCTCAAAAATCGTTAGACTTACATATTTCTCATAAAACAGTAGTTTTATTGTATAATGCAGCACATATTTTTGCTGAATATCACCACTGCACTTTGTGATATCAATCTTACTAGTATATCTATTTGTATAGTATTACTCTTGTACTATGTATATATATATTTTTTCTGCTTTGTATTGATTGGAGAATATATGTTGATGGTTAGTTTTGGACAGGTATGTCTTAAAACTCTATGTATACACGTACTAGAGGTATCGTGGAACAACGATGGGGAATTAGAGATCGAATATTAGTTCTGGGAAGTTAGATGCTGATGTTCGAGAGCTGATAAATCTGAGTAAGATAGTGTATATTAGTACATAGATAGATGATGAATGAAAAAAAAAAATTCCAACATTACCTGTTTAAGGAATGTCGTACAAAAGCTAAATAAAGAATTCTCTAAAAAATGGACTTTTGATAAATCTTTAAACCTTTATCTAGCTGGGATTTTTTGTCAATGCCAAACTATAATTTTTTTTAGAATTTTAACTCGGTATATAGACTACTCCAAACCATAAATTCTCTATAAAACTAAAACTTTTTTTCACTTGAAAAAGGTTGCACTCTTTGGGATTATTATGATATTTTCGTTTGTAAAATATCTCAATAAAATTCTAGAGTTAAAATAATAATAAAAAAACAGTTAGTTTTACACACAAAAAAGTTATACATGTATAGTTTCTTGAAAACATGTTAAACCATCAAATAGAAAAAGATATAAAAAAATATTAATATTTTATTTGAAAAAAGTTTCATAGTTTTTTCATTATCACAAATGCTCTTTTTCCCCTTTTCTCTTATTCTAATATTTTATCACCAAAAATAATTCACATGTCATAGAATACACAGGTTTTATTTATTTTTTTAACCTAGCATAATTAACTTTTGTCTTTTCTGTTTGATGATTTTTCTTTAAAACCAAATCACATAACCTAAAAACAGAAATAAGCATCAAAAATTCTTTTAAACATTGCATTAAGTTTAAAATTTCAAAATGTTTGTTTCTTGTAATACTTATATTTGAGTGAAATGAAAACACAGACGACTGATTTTCTCAAATAAATTTATCTTCCAAATTTTTAATATCCCAATATGTTTTAAAACTTAGTAAAATAATTGCAAACCCTTGTGTCATTATCCAACTACAAACTAGGAAACAATTTGCAAATATCAATGCATGCGTAGGACTGTTTGAAAAAACAAACAGAGGAAAATAGATGGGGTTTGGGATAGTTATTATTTAGGGTGATGTGGGTATCTAATGTATTTGATTGAATTAATTTATGGATTTAACGTTCAGAAAAAATATGTCATGAAAATTATATTATAGCAGGAGAGATGGTTTTTGTCTGACAATATTATTATATTTTTGTAAGACTAGTGTATTACAATATAAACATAAATATGTTTATATTGAAAACTAAAAGCCCTATATTATATAAAATTAAACCCTATATCACATAAATAGAGATCAGAGCTTTATTTAGTATAGGACAACTAATGTAACAAATGGTTAATTAAAAATTATATAAAATTTTTTTGACTAAATTTGTAATGAAGAAAAATATTTGAACTTGTGGCACACGCCACACCTACCATCAACGTGCATCCGCCCATGCAACAAACCTCTATATAAAAATAGCGAAATTAGGAAATGGTGAACCCAAATAGGATAATGTAAAACATGTTAATCGTAAAAAATGAATCTAATTAACTTAATAGATATTTATCACAATTAAAAATTTGATGTTATATGCTTAAAAAATTTTTGATATGTTAAACCTATAAAATTACTGTTAATCTTCTTCGTTTTACTTTTTGATTTTTTCACAATTAACTTAGATATAGAGATATCTATTTTAATTCAAATATTCAAAAATTTAAAATTTTATATTAAATTTCATAGAAAAAAATCTATAATGAACCAAAAAAAGATTATATGAAAGAAATGATGGAGAATTCTGAAAGAAAACCAATGAAAAATCATGAAAGAAAAACAATAAAAAAATGTTTGAGTCACATAGTAAATATCTTATAAAATGTCTTTATACAAAAAAAAAGAATCACGGTCGTAAATATGTAAAAACTAAAAGTAAAATTATTAATTTATTCTAACATTTTCTGGAACATATTAAATTTGCATATTATTTTTAGAAAATGGGTTAGATTGTATTATAATTCTATTATTTATATGTATGCAAACTTTATAAAATAAGTAAGTATAGTTTTACAATTATTGGTACTGCTTCACTTAAGTATTCTTTTATAAGTATGTCATTTCATTACATGCTTTTCTTCTAGTTTTTTAATCACATCATCAAAATTAGCATGGATCTTAAATACTATTAGAATACATATCTCTATGGTTTATTTTCTCTTTAGTTAGTTAGATGGTTTAATTAGTGTATTTACTCTGTATAAAAGCTTTGTCTTTTACTTTTTTAACATTTGAATGAAGGTTTTATACTAAATATTGAAAAATACGGTAGTCCGTAGTATAATTATCAAATATATGCTTAATCTTTCAAATTTTTTATTCTATTTATAATTTTGGATTAAGAAACTAATTTTACATTTCTATGATTCTGGGTATTTAGATTATACACTAATGTTTAATTTGTAGGTGGCTATAGTTTAGAGTTAGACAAATTTTATAATATTTACCATAAAATTTAGATCTTTTATAATTGTCTCTTATCTTTTACATTTTATTTTTATTATTTTTATAAATCTCGCTCTCGTTCATTTTTCTAGTTTTTGCAAATTACCAGTAAACCGAAGAAAAAAAAAGAGTAGGAAAAAAAAAATTGCCACTTAGATTTAATAAAAAGAAATTAGCGTAATAAGAGTTGGAAATAAAGATTTATGTTCAAAATGGGGCATAGTTAATCATTAAATAAAATTTTTGAGAGAAAACAAATAAATCTTAATACTACAGAGTAGTTCTTACCATATGCTTATGCTTGGATTAGCGTACATAGAATGCCACTTGAAAGTGTCAAACTGTCTGAATTCTTCATTCGTTTGTGACCATACAGTTTTGTTTGATAGTAAAGCAACCCAACCTACCCCATTGTTAAGCAGTTCTCCGGCAGTTGTCATCGCCGTTGCCAATCCAACGATGTTTCCAAAATTATATTCTATCTTGCAATGAATGAATTCTTTCGGGTTCAGATCACTGTTCCCGATGATTGATCGCCACATGTTGGCTTTTGCTTTGAGCTCATAAATGTTTCAACCTCTGAATAGAAAAAATTTATTTTATTAATCGGTGAAGAAACATTCCCGACAGATGATACCGTTGGAATTTGAATCATGTCGGGAAACTAATCATAACGTTCCCAACAGGTGATAAATTATTGTTATTTTCACATCATTTGAATAACTAATTAAATTTCAATTTTTAAAAAATTAACCAATCATAATTACGCTATATAATGATTCTCAATCTCTGTCTTATTTTTCCAGATTTCTTTTTTTTTTGTTGGTGAGAAACACATTTAAAATTTTTTATTGCAAATGCTAATGTGTCAAAACCGATAAGTAAAACCGAACCATGTATTTACAAAATACTTGAGAATATTAGACATGCTATTTTTGCTGAGTATTAATAAAAATAACATCAAAATATTGTATGATGTTGGTTTTGATTTATATTGCGAGTGAGGCTGTCAATTATAAATAGGTATATGCATTTCCCACGGATGAAAATTGTAACGACCCAATTATGTCAGCCCATTTGAGTTTTCTTATTATGGTCCAAGTTGGCCCACTCGTGTGTATGTATGTATTTGTGTAAACATCTCCCTCTCCAATTTGTTAGTAAACCCTAGCCGCATTTTTTTAGAGTAAGAGAAAGCGATAGAACAAGTGAGAGAGGGGAAAGGGAAGAAGAAGAAGACTCACTGTTGTTCTCGCCACCGTGTACCACCGTTTTCCGCTAAAGGTATCACCAGAAATCGAGTTCCTTTAAAGGTTTCATGCCAACGTTTAGTAAATCGACAATAAATTTTTACTCGTTTGGAATCTCACAAATCTAAGACTATCACCAGATTCAGGACGTAGAGACGAGTCCAGAGACACCAAAATTGTACAAATCGACCGCCAGATGCGCCCGTAATCGCCACCCAAAGATCCGCCTTTGACCTGCTCCTCCGCCGTTGACCACCATCGTCTCCGGTAACTACTGCCGTGTCTTCTCGTCGCATGTGAATCAACTCGCTGGGTCAACTCGTTGACTCGGCTAACCGACCGGTTTAATTCAATTTAATTTCGGTTTGATTCAATTTTGGTTTGGTTTGGTTAACCGGTTTGGGTCGGGTTATCGGGTAGTCAGTTTGGGTAACCGGGTCGGATTGAGTCTGGTTCGGGTCCGGTTTGACTGATTTGACTGGTTGACTGGTTTGACCGTTGAATGTTGACTTTGACTGTTGACTTTTCTGTTGACTCTGACAAGTTGACCCGACATCCGTTTTTCGTCATTCGAAGGCCGTTCTCACTCGATCTTTTTGTGCTGATTTCAGATTTAGCACCCGTTTAACCAACCGGAGTCCGGAAGTTATAGATATCAACCAGTTTAGCTAAGGTGAGGGTTATTCCGCAATAAGAACCGTACTTTCATCTAAAATGCCTTAAATGGAATTTATAACTAAATGTGATCCGTCTTCTCTAATCGAGTCTAGGTAGATTTGTTTGTTAAATTGGAGATAGGAATATAGATGATTCAACCCAATTGATTATGTAAGTTAAAACTGATAATTGTTTGTTATATATTATGTATGTATATATATATCTATATATTTTATATAGTTGAGCATGTTAGATGTTAGAGAGTTGCTGTACCGGCAGGAGTTCGGTATCAGTGGAGGCAGGAGTTCTGTACTAGCGAATACAGGCAGGAGTTCTGTATTTGCGACTTGTAGCGATTGTGTGAGAGGCGGTACCGGTAGCTCAGTCAATCTGTTATCCGGTACTTTCAGAGATCGATAAATCATCCCAGGGGCGGTGCTGTTAGACACTATTCCATGCTGACCTTCGGGAGGGAGGGTGCAGTCGGTCACTTATACCGTCACGTAGGGCCAATGCTGTGTATGTTTGGGTGCTTTAGGTGCCGTGATTTTTCATGTTTAGTTTTTCCGTCGTTGATGTGCTATGACTATTAACTACGTTTTGTGTGTTATAGCATCCTTACCTCACCGAGTGACTCCCCTGTTACTCACCCCTCTTCCTTATCTTTTTCAGGTGAGACTGACGAGTAGATGGATTCTTATTGGATCGGGTGCTTTGGGATATTTTCAAGATTTATTTTTGTATTTTTATCTTAAACATTTGGATTACGATTTCATTTGGTTTATTTCGGTTATTGAAGTTGTTGGATTAGCAGTTATTATTTAGTACGAGGAAGTTAATTTTAATTTGAGATTACTTGTGGAGAAAGTTAGGGTTCGTGGCACGCCGTTCTCGAGTGAGGATGAGACGGGTGTTACAATTTGGTGTCAGAGCGGGTTTACCGTCCCGGTGCCAACCCGGCAGGCGGGTAGTAGTTAGACCTTCGGTTTTCAACGGCCTTCAAATGTTTTCAAAAGTTTTCAATGTTTTCTGGGACTTGGGCATTTTTTTAAAAAATTAGCGCCCTTTCGATTAAGTCCATTGATCGTTAACTCTCGATTTCTGCAAGAGTCTAATCAGCTTCGTTTTTGTTCCAGATGCCACCGAAGAAAGGTACCCGTGATCGCGTCGGTAGAGTTCGTGAAAAACCAGCTGAGGGTAGTCATATTGGGGGTGGAATTGAGGTTGATCAGAATGTTCGTGTTCAGCAGACTGATCAGGATGCAGTTAGGCGACTTGCTCAGGAGACAGCTCGACAAGCCGCTCAAGAGGCTGTTCAGCAGGTCGCTCAGGAGGCTGCTTGGGTAGCAGCACAGGAGGCTGCCCGGATAGCAGCACAGGAGGCTGCCCGGATAGCAGCATAGGAGGCTGACCTTGTTGCTGTAGAGGAGGTTGCTCGCCAACTTGGTCGCCAACCAGGCGCTGGTCATGATAATCAGGATAATCCGGATGCACCTTTGCCACCACCGCCACCACTACCCACATACTGGGATATTACAAGACAGATGAGAGAGATGGGTATGGATCATTTCAGTGGAGCTGTGGATGCTGCCGCCGCAGATAGTTGGAGGAGGACGTTGGGTCGAAACCTAGACAGAGTGAGGTGTCCAGAGGAGTATCGGTTGGATCTGGCTACTCAGTATTTGAGGGATGATGCTTTGCACTGGTGGGATGGTGTTGTTGAGGCTAGTCGTGGTCGATATGTACCGACTTATGAGCATTTTCTTAGGGAGTTTGACAGGAAGTTTTTTCCTCCTGAGCCTAGGCATGTAAATACCAATGCCTTTGAGCACCTGACTCAGGGCACTATGATGGTTCGAGAGTATGAGCGCGAGTTCAGTCGCTTGCGCAGATTTGCTGGTGGATTCATGCTCGAGGAGGATTTGATCAGGAGATTTCTGGATGGAATGCTAGTGGATATTGGCACATACCAGCCTGGTCGATTTGGTCGAGAAGGCTGTCATTCAGGAGAGAGGGATCGAAAAAGAAAAGGAGCTCTTCAAGGCGACCCAACCAAAGCTTGAGAGGACTTATTCGGGACAGAAGAGGGCGTTAGAGCAGTCAGGCCCACCGCCTTGTCCTTTGTGTCGCCGGCAGCACACCGGAGATTGTGTTACATGCTTCTCATGCGGACGAGTAGGCCATATCTCAAAGAACTGTTGTAATAAGCCAGTGGATGAGCCGTATGTCAGACAGGTTGTAGCGCCAGCATCACGAGCAGTTGGACAGACGATTTGTTTCAGTTGTGATCAGCTGGGTCACATTTCCAGAGATTGTCCGAGGAGGACGCAGGGATTGCTTCCGCCACCGCCCAAGCGCCAGGCCATTTCCCCACGAGCATTTGTTGCTGGAGACCACGAGAGAGCTGAGCCGAGAGTCGGTACGTTTTCTTTGCTTATACTCATGGTCGTTTAAGTTTGTTGGTTGTGAGTTCATTTTTTCGAGTATATTGCTTTTGTGGAATCCATCGATATTTAGTACTTGTGTTGATCGGTTTGGCTGGGGGTGGGGCAGCTTATACCATATCGGATATTGGAGTTACGCATAGTTTTGTAAGTTCGATTTTAGTCAAATGTTGGTCATTTCAAGATATGTTTGAACCGAAGAGTAGCCAGATACACACAACCAGTCTGGAAAAATTTCGGAGCTTTATGTATTCATCGGGTCTGTACTAATTGTACTAGGAGGAGTTGAGTTTGTCAGAGATTTACTAGCGTTGGAGTTGGACCACAATGATGTTATCTGTAAGGATGAATTGATTTCCACAATATCAAAGGGTACTGGATTATTGGAGAATTGAAGTGCATAACTTAAGAGCCGAGGAAAGAATCATCTTCCTGGATATTCAGACAAGCCAGTGAGTTCCATTGATTATGTCTTCATGGAGGAGACCTTTGATCCCGAGACTTAGATAAAGATTCGGTTGCCATAGCTTTTTGAAGCGTAAATTAGTAAGACGACTCATGACTTTAATTCGGGGACGAATTCCTCGTAAGTGGGAGAGAATTATAACGATCCAATTATGTCAGCCCATTTGAGTTTTCTTATTATAGCCCAAGTTGGCCCACTCATGTGTATGTATGTATTGGTGTAAACATCTCCCTCTCCAATTTGTTAGTAAACCTTAGCCGCATTTTTTTTAGAGTAAGAGAAAGAGAGAGAACGAGTGAGAGAGAGGAAAGGGAAGAAGAAGAAGACTCACTGTTGTTCTCGCCACCGCCGTGTACCACCGTTTTCCGCTAAAGGTATCACCGAAAATTGAATTCCTTTAAAGGTTTCATGCCAACGTTTAGTAAATCGACAATAACTTTTTACTCGTTTGGGATCTCGCTAATCAAAGACCATCACCGGATTCAGGACATCGAGACGAGTCCAGAGACACCAAAATTGTGCAAATCCACTGCCGGACGCGCCCGTAATCACCACCCAAAGATCCGCCTTTGACCTGCTCCTCCGCCGTTGACCACCATCGTCTCCGGTAAGCTGCCGCCATGTCTTCTCGTCGCCGGTGAGTCAACTCGCTGGGTCAACTCGTTGACTCGGTCAACTGACCGGTTCAATTCAATTTGATTTCGGTTTGATTCAATTTAGGTTTGGTTTAGTTAACCGGTTTGATTCGGGTTATCGGGTAGTCGGTTTGGCTAACCGGGTTGGATTGAGTCTGGTTCGGGTCCAGTTTGATTGGTTGACTGGTTTGACCGTTGACTTTTCTGTTGACTTTGACCAGTTGACCTGACATCCATTTTTCATCGTTCGAAGGCCGTTCTCACTCGATTTTTGTTGCTGATTTCAGATTTAGCATCCTTTTTGAGCAATTGGAGTCCGGAAATTACAGATATCAACCAGTTTAGCTAAGGTGAGGGTTATTCCGCAACAAGAACCGTACTTTCGTCTAAAATGCCTTAAATGGAATTTATAACTAAATGTGATCCGTCTTCTCTGATCGAGTTTAGGTAGATTTGTTTGTTAAATTGGAGATAGGAATATAGATGACTCAGTCCAATTGATTGTGTAAGTTAAAACTGATAATTGTTTGTTATATATTATGTATATATATATATTATATAGTTGAGCATGTTAGATGTTAGAGAGTTGCGGCGGTTTCGGCAGGAGTTCGGTATCAGTGCAGGCAGGAGTTCTGTACTAGCGAATACAGGCAGGAGTTCTGTATTTGCGACTTGCAGCGATTGTGTGAGAGGTGGTACCGGCAGCTCAGTTGATCTGTTGTCCGGTACTTTCAGAGATCTATAAATCGTCCAAGGGGAGGTGCTGTTTGACACTATTCCATGCTGACCTCCGGGAGGGAGGGTGCAGTCGGTCACTTATACCGTCACGTAGGGCCAATGCTGTGTATGTTTGGGTGCTTTAGGTGCCGTGATTGTTCATGCTTAGTTTTTCCGTGGTTGGTGTGCTATGACTGAAATTACGTTTTGTGCGTTATAGCATCTTTACCTCACTGAGTGACTCCCTTGTTACTCACCCCTCTTCTTTATCTTTTTCAGGTGAGACTGACGAGTAGATGGATTCTTATTGGATCGAGTGCTTTGGGATATTTTCAAGATTTATTTTTGTATTTTTATCTTAAACATTTGGAATACGATTGAATTTGGTTTATTTCGGTTATTGGAGTTTTTGGATTATCAGTAATTATTTAATAAGAGCAATTTATTTTAATTTGAGGTTATTTGTGGAGAAAGTTAGAGTTCGTCGCACGCTGTTCTCGAGTGAGGATGAGACGGTTGTTACACATATTATCAAAAGTACCTCAATGGTTGTAACTAAAAACATATTACTTGTTTATAGATTTTGAAATTTATGTCTCTCATTTTTAATGTAGAGTTGTAGCATTTTCATAGCTTAACTTCTTCATTGAAACACAATCGATTCAGTATGGCTAATGTTTTACTTGATGTCAACCACAATGCATAATTTTTTGATGATGGATTGTCAAGACTGCTTTAAAAGAGATGTCTTTAGATAAGCTAACAATGATCATAAAGTTGAGTATATTGAGTCCCTTGTTTTATCTTTAGATATGTCTCATTATTTGTAGTAAGTCCTACTAACACATAACTTATGTTTACTATACTTTGATAGAGATTTGATTCACTTGTACATATAAGGTTTGTTTTCATTACCATGACCACGAGAGACTCAATAAAACTACCAATGTGTTCAACTATAGTTTGTTCCTCCTAGAGCTTGTAGCTGGTGAAGAACCTGGAGGGGTAAAACTACACTTCAAATGGTCTCAACGGATAATGCAAAAAAAAAAGTAACCTTTATTCTTTCATATCAATTTCAAAACAATTTTTATTTTCGATGCACTTTAATTGATTGGCTTGAAGTATGTTTTTGATGTGTAACTACGCTTCCGAATTGACACATTGGAAAAGAATGAATGGAACGTTCACAAGAGAAGCGTTGGAAAATGTTATGGCGATAATGATGAAATGCTTGGAATTTTTGGCGAGAAGACAAGCAGAGATGGAAGAGATTGTGGCAGAGCTCGAAAAGATTTGAACGAGTTCACCAATGAAGCATGTTTACTGGTTTTACTCTGAATTAAAATGAAAGAGACTTTTTTTTCAATAATCAAAGTAATCTAAATAATCTTGAAATCTTCTAAAAGATGTTGCAGAACAATAATTTAGTATTGTTTTTGATAAAATCTGAAACCTATCAACTTGTTGTGTTCATAAAATCGAAATTCAGAATTTATAGTCATCGAATCAGACTTTTAAATCTAACCCGAGTTTCTAAAATTAGTTGAATATTCTAATAACAGCCATTGTAAAAACCCTAATAGAAACTCTCATCTAGTTACTCGCTGAATCTGAAAGCTATAATTTATGTATGTTGGAAAAAAGTTTGATATAGAAGATTTCATAGAAACTTATATAAATAATTATAAATTATATAAGAAAATTAGTGATAAATGAAAAGTGGATATAACAAAATTTTAAAAATAATTTTGAAAATGAGAAAATACAGAAGTGGGTTATAATCTCCGTTTTTAACTCAATAAATCATTCATATATGTTATGGTGGAGTATAATCTCCTAATTCAACTTAATTTAAGCTGTAAGATAAGAAATATATTTACTAGTAAAATGATTTGTTTTTTCATTATCTTCATAATTATTCTCAGAAACAAATTGTGATATAGCATATTAGTTTAATCATTTTAAGTTTCCATTTAAACTAATTCTATCAAAAATTTAAATATTATATAATTTCTTTAATTAATAAAACTAATATGTAGAATATCAGTAGAATACATAGTGGATAACGTATAAAATATCATTATATTAAAAAGAAGGATCACGGTTGTAAATTTGTAATAATTAAAAGTAAAATAGTTAGTTTCTTCTAACATTTTCTGGAAATATTATATTGACATATATTATCGTTAGAAAATGGGTTAAATAGTATTATAACTCTATTATTTATATATCTGCAAACTTTCAAATAAATAAGTAGAGTTTTACAATTATTATTGGTACTTCTTCACTTAAGTCTTTTTTTTTTTTATAAATATGTTATTTCATTGCATGCTTTTTTCCTTGTTTTTTTAATCACATCATGAAAATTCTCACGGATCTTAAATACTACTATAGTACATCTATCTATGGTTTACTTTCTCTTTAATTAGTTAGATGGTTTAATTAGTGTATTTACTTTATATATATATAAGGTTCTTACCTTTTTTACATTTGAATGAAAGTTTTATACCAAGATTATTGAAAAATATGGTAGTGCACAATATAATTATAAAATATATACCTAATCTTTAAATAATTTATTCTATTTATATATTTAGGATTAAGAATCTAATTTTATGATTCTGAGGATTTAGATAGTACACCTATCATCCAGAAAAAGTTCTCTATTTCATTTTATTTCACAATAAAACCGTTAAAATATTCTTCATTAATGAAGTTCTTCATGTAAATCTTCTGGAGTTCCACCACAATCTCTTCCATCTTTAGCCGTTTTATCGCAAAACATTCCAAGAATTTCATCATTTTCTATAAATATTTTCAACTTTTCTCTTGTGAACGTTCAATCCAATCTCTTATGTGCAAATGTGTATACATCAATTCGGGGGCGTAGCTACACATCAAAAATAAATTTCAAACCAATCAATTTAAGTACATTGAAAAGAAAAACCGTTTAAAGCTCGCTATGGAAAATTAATTTTTTTTTTTTTTTTGCATTACTCATTGAAACAATTTGAAATGTGATCTTAACCTTCCAGGTTCTTCACCAGCTATAAGCTCTACAAGGAACAAACTAAATCTGAACACATCGCTAGTATTATTGAATGACTCGGAACCATGGTTATGAAAACCAACCCTAGCTATAAGCACATATGAACCAAATCTCTTTCAGAACATAGTAAATATAAGTTATGTGTTAGTAGGATTTACTACGAATGATGAAACATATCAAAAGATAAAAAAGTGAATCAATATACTCTAGAGCATGATCATCATTAGCTTCTTTGTATTTCGTTTAAAGCAGTCTTGACAATCTTGCATCCAAAATTTTAGTAATGAGGTTGTCATAAAGTAAAACATTAGCTATATCAAATCGATTGTGTGTCAATGAAAGAGTTAAGCTATGCAAGTGCTGCAACCCTGCATTAAATGAGATACTTAAATTTCAAAATCTTTAAACAAGTAATACGGTTTTAGAATCAACAATATTGATGTACTTTTGATTTATCTCTCGTGGTTCCAAGAGATATAAAATTATTTTCTTAAAGTTAAGTCACTAGAGTCTATTCAATAATTAAAAGATTGTCATATTAAATGAACTATATAGACCAGAATACTAAAAAATCATTTGTAATGCAGTTACATACGATGTAGATAATATCGCATGTTACTCTTAACCAAATACACAACGACGAGTATTTGCTCCTCATTTTTGTAGCAGTAACCCAAAAGATCAACCACATTACAATGCTGAATGTTAGATAGATTAATAACTTCATGAGACCTTGAGAAAAGTAACATAACAACATATAATTTAGTTTCCATTTAACACAGATAAAAATTGAAACCAACAAATTTTGTGTTGTGCGTACCTCATCTAAGAACCTAAGATCAAGAGGACCTACCAGCTTTTTTATCTCTACGATTGTGTCTTGAGGAAACTCAATATAATTATACTTAAACTTCTGGACCCAATATGATTAATCTTCCCAAAATTGTTTGCTGCTTCCTTTAAGTCATCTATCTAGTTCTCAATCGTGCCTTATGAAATTCCTTGTATAGCTGCCATGAATTATATGAAATCCAAATTATGTTACATGGTAACTATATAAGGGATATCACAATGCATAATTGAGTACTCGGTAGATGACTTAAAGAAAGGAACAAATAATTTTGGGTAGATTGATTATATTGGGTCCAGAAGTTTCAGCCTAATTTCTATTGGGTTACGCCAATAAACTATTGTAGCGATCAAAAGACTGGAAGGTCCTCTCCATCTTAGGTTTTTGGATGAGGTACATACAACACAAAAAATGTTGGTTTCAGATTTTGTGTGTGTTAAATAGAAACTAATCTATATGTTATTCTGTGAGTTATGCATGTCATCAGTTTATTCATCTGTCTAACATTCGACATAGTAATGTGATTAATCTTTTGGGTTACTGGTGCGAAAACGAGAAGCATATGCTCTTCTATAGATATTTGGTTAAATGTAACATTCGATCTTATCTATGTGGTATATAAGTATATTAAAATTGATTTCTTTATTATTATTATGGTCCACGTAGATAATTTAATGCGACAATCTCTTACTTATTGAATAGGAACCATTGACTTAAACTTTAGGAAAATGATATATATAACTCTTAAAACCACAAGAGGTAAATAAAAAGTACATCATTGGTTGATTTTAAAAACATATTACTTGTTTATAGATTTGGAAATTTAAATCTCTCTCATTTTTTAATATAGGATTGTAGCACTTGTTTAGCTTAACTCCTTCATTGACACACAATTGATTCAATACGGCTAATATTTTACTGGATGTCAACCTCAACGTAAAAGTTTCGGATGATGGATTATCAAAACTGCTTTAAAAGAGATACAAAGAAGCTAATGAGGATCATGAAGAAGTGTATATTGTGTCCCTTGTTTATCTAACACATAACTTATATTTATTATACTCTGATAGAGATTTGATTCATCACTGTCTACAAGGTTTGTTTTTATTACCGTGGCAACGAGAAATTCAATAAGACTACCAATGTGTTCAACTTTAGTTTTTTTTTCCTTGTAGAGCTTGTAGCTGGTGAAGAATCCGGAGGGTTAACACCACATTCAAATGGTCTCAATAGGTAATGCAAAAGAAGAAGTAATATTTATTTTTCCATATCAAGCTTGAATTATTTTTTTTCCATGTACTTAAATTGATTGGTTTGAAGAATATTTTTGATGTGTAACTACGCCTTCGAATTGACGCATACATATTTGCAGATAAGAGATAATGATGAAATGTTTGGAATTTTTGGCGAGAAGACGGCCAGAAATGGAAGAGTTTGTGGCAGAGCTCGAAAAGATTGGAATGAATTCACCAATGTAGAATGTTTTACTGGTTTTACTCTGAATTGTATAAGATGATTCATACAATATAATAATATTCAAATTTGTCTAAAGTTATTAAAATAGATCAATCATATAAACTATATTTTGTTCCTTTTTCAAATTCCAAAAAAAAGAGGTAGATTACTCAAACTATTTTTATTATCTTCTTCAATTACAATATTCTCATGTCATGAGAAAAACACACTTGAAAAACTTAAAGCACAAAAAGAAGAAATTTTTAACCAAATTTAAAAAAAAAAATTGAATTCATATTAAACTTGAGAAAAAAGATTGGTAAGATATGTCAATGTGTATTTCAACTATAAAAAAATTAATATTAGTTAACGTTTTATATTTTATAGATTATTTCATTAATGTTTCCATGTTATTATAACAGTTAAAAGTATATCCACAGAAAAATAAAATAAATAACTAAAATTATTTAATAATTTTAATTTTTGTTGTTTATAAAATATACATAAATTTAAAATTAAATTATTTTATATTTTAATTTTAAATGATTATAAGTAAATGTGGATTGAATCTAAACCTAATATCAAATCAAAGAAAAGTAAAGTTCTGTTAAATGAGATCAAAATAAAATAAAATATTTTAATCTTCAATTCAAAAAATATGTATTTTCAGCAATCAAATAAAAAACATGCATTTCCAACAATTAAACAATCACGAAAAAGGTTTTTCGTATATGGATCTTAATATAGGTTCAGTTATTATAAAACATATACATAATTACAGGTATAAGTCAAATATGCATCATTCATATTACATGATATGCAGGTATATTTGTATCAACCTAAACTCTACCAATAAACAAAATACAAGGCAATGATGATAAAATTGCAAACAAGACACTACCTTAGCCTAGATCCGGATGAGCAGGGAGGAACAAATCTAATTGAAGACATCAATCAAATACATATCACTTATACTACATAATATGCAGGTATACTTATATCAATCTAGTGTCTACCAATCAGGAAAAGAGAAAGCACGAATGAAAAAATTGCAAACAACACATTACCTTAGCCTTTGAATGAGAAATGTTGAACAAATCTAAGGAAAATTTGCGAACATATGGTTGGTGGCTCCTTCTCTAATGACGGCTGCTTCTCTTAGGTTTTTAGGTATTAGTTTTTCTGAGTTTTCTTTCTTTAAAAATTTATTTATATATGATTTAAAATCATATACCTAATTTTCTTTTTGGGCCTCTATTTTTGGGTTTAAGCTTTATATACTTTTCTAAGTTCATTGGGTAATGATCTTTTAAAAAAAAATTTAGTCTTCATATTTACCATAATGGCTTAATCAGTCTCAAGGCTCACATGTTTTCATGAAACATTAGTTTATTGTATAATGCAGCACATACTCTTGCTGAATATCACCACTGCACTTTGTGATACCAATCTTACTAGTACTCTTGTACTATGTGTATGTAGTTTTTTCTACTTTGTATTGATTGGAAAATATATGTTGATAGTTTGTTTTGGACAGGTATGTCTTAAAACTCTATGTATACATGTACTAGAAGTATCGTAGAATAACGATGGGGAAATGCTAAATAGAGATCAAATATTAGTATTGGGAAGTTAGCAGATGATGTTCGAGAGTTGATAAATCTTAGTAAGATAATATACATAAGTACAAAGATAGATGATGAATGAAGAAAAAAAATTCCAACATTACCTGCTTAAGGAATACCGACTTTGCAATGATTATCATTAGTTATTAGTTTCATTATGTAATGAACATGTAGCCACTCATGTTAACTTGTGAATTACAAAGAATTTTGTCATAGGACCAATATCGTACAAAAGCTAAACCATAATTTCTCTATAAAACAAAAACTATTTTTCACTTGAAAAAAGTTAGCACTCTTTTGAATTATTATGACATTTTCGTTAGGAAAATCTCTCAATAAAGTTTAACAGTTAAAATAATAATAAAACAGTTAGTTTTACACATAAAACATTTATTCATATACAATTCCCTGAAAATATGTCAAACCATCAAATAAAAAAAAATATTAAAAATACTAATATTTTTTTTGAAAAAAATTCGTTGTTATTTCATTATCACAAGTGCTCTATTTTTCCCTTTTCTCTTATTCTAATATTTTATCACCAAAAATAATTCATATGTTATATGATACACAGTTTTTTTTTTTTTTTTACTTAGCATAGTTAACTTTTTGTCTTTTCTGGTTGATGTTTTTTTTTTTAAAACCAAATCACATAACATAAAAACTGAAATAAGCATCAAAAATTCTTTTAAACATTGCATTAAGTTTTAATTTTCAAAATGTTTGTTTCTTGTAATACTTATTTTTGAGTAAAATAAAAACACAGACGACCGATTTTCTCAAATAAATTTATCTTCCAAAATTTTTAATATCCCATTATGTTTTAAAACTTAGTAAATAATTGCAAACCCTTGTGTCATTATCCAACTACAAACTAGGAAACAATTTGCAAGTATCAATGCATGCCTTGGACTGCTTGGAAAAACAAAAAGAGGGAAATAGATGGGGTTTGAGATAGTTATTATTTAGGGTGATGCGGGTATCTAATGTATTTGACTGAATTAATTTGTGGATTCAACGTTCAGCAAAAATATGTCACGAAAATTCTATCATGGAGGGTGAGACGGTTTTTGTCTGCCAACATTACTATATTTATATAAGACTAGTGTATTATTAGATAAACATATTTATGTATTTATATAAACTAAACCCTACATTATATAAAACTAATCCTTATATGACATAAATAGGGGCTGATCTAGAATTTTATTTAGTATGGGACACCTAATGTAACAAATGGTTAGTTAAAGAGTATATAAATAATTTTTGACTAAAATTGTAATGAAAAAAAACATTTAAACCTGTGGCACATGCCACACCTACCATTAACGGCACCCGCCCATGCACATAAACTATATAAGAGAAATAGAAAATAGGAAATAGTGAATCCAAATAGAATGATATAAAATATGTTAATCATAAAAATGAACCTAGTTAACTTAATAGATGTTGATCAAATTTAACATTTTGATGTTATATGCTTACAAAAACTTTGATATGTTAAGCCTATAAAACTACTATTTATCTTCTTCGTTTTACTTATTGATTTTTTCACAATTACTTTTTATATACAGACATCTATTCTAATTCAAATATCTAAAAATTTAAACTTTATATTAAACTTCCTTGAACAAATCTATAATGAACCAAAAAGAAGAGGAAAAAACTATATGAAAGAAATGATGGAGAACTCTCAGAGAAAACCAATGAAAAATCATGAAAGAAAAGCAATAAAAATAATCTTAGTGTCCATAGTGAATATCTTATAAAATGTCTTTATATCAAAAAGAAAGGTCATGGTTGTAAATTTTTTAAAAATAAAGGAAAATAGTTAATTTCTTCTAACATTTTCTGGAACATATTAGATTTGCATATTATTTTTAGAAAAAGGGATAAATATTATTATAACTCTATTATTTATATGTGTGCAAACTTTAAACTATGTAAGTGTAGTTTTACAATTATTGGTACTTCTTCACTTAAGTATTCTTTTATATGTATGTCATTTCGTTTCATGGTTTTCTCCCAGTTTTTTTAATCACATCATCAAAATTTGCATGGATCTTAAATACTATTAAAGTACATATATCTATGGTTTTACTTTCGCTTTAGTTAGTTAGATGGTTTAATTAGTGTATTTACTCTGTACATAAGCTTCATCTTGTACCTTTTAATATTTGAATGAAGGTTTTATACCAAGATTACTGAAAATACTGTAGTGCGTAGTATAACTGAAAATATACGCCTAATCTTTCAAAACATTTATTCTTTTATATATTTAGGATTAAGAATCTAATTTTACATTTCTATGATTGTATTTAGATAATACACTAATGTTTATTTTGTAGGGGGCTATAATTTAGAGTTAGAAAAATTTTATATATAATATTTACCATAAAATTTAGATCTTTTATAATTGTCTCCTATTTTTTATATTTTTTATTAATTTTATAAATATCACTCTCATTCATTTTTTTTATAGTGTTTGCAAATTTCCAGTAAACCAAATAAAAAAATGAGTAGGAAAAAAATTAATTGCCACTTAGGTTTAATAAAAAAGAAATTTGCGTAATAGGAGTTGGAAATAGAGACTTATGTCCAAAATGGGGCATAATTAATCATTAAATAAACTTTTTGAGAGAAAATAAATAAATCTTAATACTACAGAGTAGTTCTTGACATATGCTTGGATTAGCGTACATGGAGTGCCACTTCAAAATGTCAAACTGTCTGAATTCTTCATTCGTTTGTGATCCTACAGTTTTGTTTGAAAGCAAAGCAACCCAACCTACCCCCATTGTTAAGCATTTCTCCGGCAGTTTTCATCGCCGTTGCCAATCCAACCATGTTTCCAAAATAATATTCTATCTTGTAACGAATGAATTCTTGCGGGTCTAGATCACTGTTCCCGATGATTGATCGCCACATGTTGGCTTTTTCTTTGAGCTCATAAATTATCTACCTGTGAATAGAAAAATTTTGTTTTATAACTCTGTGAAGAAACTTTCCTAACAGGTGATACCGTTGGAATTTGAATTCCATCGGGAAACTAATCATAACGTTCCCAACAGGTGATAAATTATTGTTATTTTCAAATCATTTGAATAACTAATTAAGTTTCAATTTTCTAAAAAAACTAACCAATCATAATTACGCTATATAGCGATTCTCAATCTCCATCTTATTTTTCCAGTTTTTTTTTTTTGGGTGAAAAACCCATTTAAAATTTCTTATTCTAGATGTTCTAATGTGTCAAAACCGATAAGTAAAACCAAACCATATATTTACAAAATACTTGAGAATATTGGGCATGCTATTTTTGCTGAGTATTAATATAAAAAAAATATCAAAATATTGTATGATGTTGGTTTTGCTTTATATTGCGAGTGATGCTGTCAATTATAAATAGGTGTATGCATTCTCCACAGATGCAAAGATTATCAAAAGTACGTCAATGGCTGTAACTAAAAATATATTACTTGTTTATAGATTTTGAAATTTAAGTCTCTCATTTTTAATATTGGGTAGTAGCACTTGCATAACTTAATTTCTTCACTGAAAAACAGTCAATTCAGTACGGCTAATATTTTACTTGATGTCAACCTCAATGCAAAATTTTCTGGTGAGGGATTGTAATGACTGCTTTAAAAGAGATATACATAAGCTAATAATGTCATGAAGTTGAGTATATTAAGTCCCTTTTTAACTTTAGATATGTTTCAATATTTGTAGTAAGTCATATTAACACATAACTTATGTTTACTATACTCTGATAGAGATTTGGTTCACTTGTACATATAAGGTTTGTTTTCATTATCATGACCACAAGAGATTCAATAAGACTACCAATGTGTTCAACTTTAGTTTGTTCCTCCTAGAGCTTGTAGCTGGTGAAGAACATGAAAAGTTAAAACCACATTTCAAATGTTCTCAATGGATAATGCAAAAAAGAAGTAATCTTTATTCTTTCATATCAATATTGAAACAGTTTTTATTTTCGATGTACTTAAATTGATTGGCTTGAACTATATTTTTGATGTGTAACTGCGCTTTCGAATTGACGCATACTCGTTTGCAGATAAAAGAATGAATGGAACATTCACAAGAGAAGTGTTGGAAAATGTTATAGAGATAACGATGAAATGCTTGGAATTTTTGGCGAGAAGACAGCCAAAGATGGAAGAGATTGTGGTGGAGCTCGAAAAGATTTGAACGATTTCACCAATGAAAAATGTTTTACTGGTTTTGCTCTGAATTAAAATGAGATAGAGGTTTTTTTTAAATAATCAAAGTAGTTTAAATAATCTTGAAATCTTTTAAAAGATGTTGCAGAACAATAATTTAGTATTGTTTTTAATAAAATTTGAAACCTATCAACTTGTTGTGATCATAAACCGAAATTCAGAATTTATAGTCATCGAATCAGACTTTCAAATCTAACCCGAGTTTCTAAAGATAGTTGAGTATTCCAATAACAGTTATTTTCAGAATCCTAATAGAAACCCTCATCTAGTTACTCGCTGAATCTGAAAGCTAATCTATGTATGTTGGAAAAAAAATTAACATAGAATATTTTATAGAAATTTGTATAAATAATTATAAATTATATAAAAAAATCAGTGATAAATTGAAAGTTGATATAATTTTTTTTTAAAATGATATCGAAAATGAGAAAATACAGAAATGGGCTATAATCTCCGTTTTCAACTCAATAAATCATTTTAACATTTTCTGGAACATATTATATTGGCATATTATCGTTAGAAAAAGGTTAAATAGTATTATTACTCTGTTATTTATATATGTGCAAACTTTCAAATAAATAAGTAGATTTTTACAATTATTATTGGTAATTCTTCAGTTAAGTATTTTTTTTTTTATAAATATGTCATTTCATTGCATGTTTTTTTAATTATTTTTTTATATCACATCATGAAAATTCGCATGGATCTTAAATACTACTAGAGTACATATATCTATGGTTTACTTTCTCTTTAATAAGTTAGTTGGTTTAATTAGTGTATTTACTTTATATATATAAGGTTCTTCATGTACCTTTTTTACATTTGAATGAAAGTTTTATACCAAGATTATTGAAAAATATGATAGTGCATAATATAATTATAAAATATATGCCTAATCTTTAAATAATTTATTCTGTTTATATATTTAGGATTAAGAATCTAATTTTATGATTCGGAGGATTTAGATAGTACACCTATCTTATCCAGACAAAATTCTCTATTTCATTTTATTTCACAATAAAACCGCTAAAATATTCTTCATTAATGAAGTCCTTCATGTAAATCTTCTGGAGCTCCACGACAATCTCCTCCATCTTTAGCCGTCTTATCGCAAAATATTCCAAGAATTTCATCATTTTCTATAAATTTTTTCAGTGTTTCTCTTGTGAACGTTCAATCCAATCTCTTATCTGCAAATGTGTATACGTTAATTCGAGGGTGTAGCTACACATTAAAAATAAATTTCAAACCAATCAATTTAAGTACATTGAAAAGAAATACCGTTTAAAGCTCGCTATGGAATTTTTTTTTTTTTTATGCATTACTCATTGAAACAATTTGAAATGTGATCTTAACCTTCCAGGTTCTTCACCAGCTACAAGCCCTACAAGGAACAAACTAAATCTAAACACTTCGCTAGTATTATTGAATGACTCGGAGCCATGGTTATGAAAACCAACCCTAGCTATAGGCACATATGAACCAAATCTCTTTCACAACGTAGTAAATATAACTTATCTGTTAGTAGGATTTACTACGAATGATGAAACATATCAAAAGATAAAAAAGTGAATCAATATACTCTAGAGCCTGATCATCATTAGCTTCTTTGTATCTCGTTTAAAGCAGTCTTGACAATCTTGCACCTAAAATTTTAGTGTTGAGGTTGTCATAAAGTAAAACATTAGCTGTATTAAATCGATTGTGTGTCAATGAAAGAGTTAAGCTATGCAAGTGCTGCAAGACTGCATTAAATGAGAGACTTAAATTTCAAAATCTTTAAACAAGTAATATGGTTTTAGAATCAACAATATTGACGTACTTTTGATTTATCTCTCGTGGTTCCAAGAGATATAAAACTATTTTCTTAAAGTTAAGTCACTGGAGTCTATTCAATAACTAAAAGATTATAATATTAAATGAACTATATAGACCAGAATACTAAAAAATCATTTGTAATGCAGTTACATACAATGTAGATAATATCGCATGTTACTCCTAACCAAATACACAACGACGAGTATTTGCTCCTCATTTTCATACCAGTAACCCAAAAGATCAACCACATTACAATGCTGAATATTAGATAGATTAATAACTTGACGAGACCTTGAGAAAAGTAACATAATAATATATACTTTAGTTTCCATTTAACACAGATAAAAATTAAAACCAACAAATTTTGTGTTGTGTGTACCTCATCTAAGAATCTAAGATCAAGCGGACCTACCAGCTTTTTTATCTCTACGATTGTGTCTTGAGGAAACTCAATATAATTATGCTGAAACTTCTGGACCCAATATGATTAATCTTTCCAAAATTGTTTGTTGCTTCCTTTAAGTCATCTATCGAGTACTCAATCGTGCCTTATGACATTTCTTGTATAGCTGCCATGAATTATATGAAATCTAAATTATGTTACATTGTAGCTATATAAGGGATGTCACAATGCATAATTTAGTACTCGGTAGATGACTTAAACAAAGCAACAAATAATTTTGGGAAGATTGATTATATTGGGTCCAGAAGTTTCAGCCTAATTTCTATTGGGTTACGCCAATACACTGTTGTAGCGGTCAAAAGACTGGAAGGTCCTCTCCATCCTAGGTTTGTGGATGAGGTACATACAACACAAAAAATGTTGGTTTCAGTTTTTGTGTGCTAAATAGAAACTAATCTATATGTTATTCTGTGAGTTATGCATGTCATCAGTTTATTCATCTGTCTAACATTCGACATAGTAATGTGGTTAATCTTTTGGGTTACTGGTGCGAAAACGAGGAGCAGATGCTCTTCTATGGATATTTGGTTAAAGGTTACATTCGAGATTATCTATATGGTATATAAGTATATCAAAACTGATTTTTATTATTATTATGGTCCACGTAGATAATTTAATGCGACAATCTCTTACTTATTGAATAGGAACCATTGACTTAAACTTTAGGAAAATGATATATATAACTCTTAAAACTATAAGAGGTAAATAAAAAGTACATCATTGGTTGATTCTGAAAACATATTACTTGTTTATATATTTTGAAATTTAAGTCTCTCTCATTTTTATTATAGGGTTGTAGCACTTGTTTAGCTTAACTCCTTCATCGACACACAATCGATTCAATACAGCTAATATTTTACTGTATGTCAACCTCAACATAAAACTTTCAGATGAGGGATTATCAAAACTGCTTTAAAAGAGATACAAAGAAGCTAATGATGATTATGAAGAAGTGTATATTGTGTCACTTGTTTATCTAACACATAACTTATATTTATTATACTTTGATAGAGATTTGGTTCATCACTGTCTACAAGGTTTGTTTTCATTACCGTGGCAACAAGAAATTCAATAAGACTACCAATGTGTTCAACTTTAGTTTTTTTCTTATAGAGCTTGTAGCTGATGAAGAATCTGGAGGGTTAACACCACCCTTCAAATGGTCTCAATGGGTAATGCAAAAGAAGAAGTAATATTTATTTTTCCATATCAAGCTTGAATTATTTTTTTTCCATGTACTTAAATTGATTGGTTTGAATAATATTTTTAATGTGTAACTACGCCTTCGAAATGACGCATACATATTTGCAGATAAGAGATTGAATGAAACTTTCAGAAGAGAAGTGTTGGAAAATGTTATAGAGATAATGATGCATGGAATTTTTGGCGAGAAGACGGCCAGAAATGGAAGAGTTTGTGGCAGAGCTCGAAAAGATTGGAATGAGTTCACCTGTAAAAATGTTTTACTGGGTTTACTCTGAATTGTATAAGATGATTCATACAATATAATAATATTCAAATTTGTCTAAAGTTATTAAAATTAATCAATCATGTAAACTATATTTTTTTCGTTTTTCAAATTCCAAAAAAAAGAGGTAGATTACTCAAACTAATTTTAATATCTTCTTCAATTGAAATATTCTCATGTCATGAGAAAAAACACAGTTGAAAAACTGAAAGCACAAAAAAAGAAATTTTTAACCAAATTCTTTTTTAAAATTGAGTTCATATTAAACTTGAGAAAAACAATTGGTAAGATATTTCTTATAATGTCAATGTGTATTCTAACTATAAAAAATTTAATATTAGATAACATTTTATATTTTATAGATTATTTCGTTAATGGTTCCATGTTATTATAATAGTTAAAAGTATATCCACACCAAAATAAAATAAATAACTAAAATTTATTTAATAATTATAATTTTTGTTGTTTAAAAAATATAAATAAATTTAAAATAAAATTATTTTATATTTTAATTTTAAAAGATTATAAGTAAATGTGGACTGAATCTAAACCTAATATCAAATCAAAGAAAAGTAAAATTCTGTTAAATGAGATCAAAATAAAAAAAAAGTTATTTTAATCTTAAATTCAAAAAATATATATTTTCAGCAATCAAATAAAAAACATGCATTTCCAACAATTAAACAATCACAAAAAAGATTCTTCGTCTATGGATCTTAATATAGGTTCAATTATTATAAAACATATACATAATTACAGGCATAAATCAAATATGCATCACTCATATTACATGATATGCAGGTATATTTGTATCAACCTAAATTCTACCAATATACAAAATACAAGGCGATAAAAAAATAGCACACAAGACACTACCTTAGCCTAAATCCGGATAAGCAAGGAGGAACAAATATAATTGAAGACATCAATCAAATATATATCACTTATACTACATGATATGCAGGTATACTTGTATAAATCTAGTGTCTACCAATCAGGAAAAGAGAAAGCAATAATGTAAAAATTGCAAACAACACATTACCTTAGCCTTCGAATGAGAAATGTTGAACAGATCTAAGGAAAATTTGGGAACATATGGTTGGTGGCTCATTCTCTGATGACGGCTGCCTCTCTCAGGTTTTTGGGTATTTGTTTTTCTGATTTTTCTGTCTCTAAAAATTTATTTATATAGGATTTAAAATCATATACCTAATTTTCTTTTTGAGCTTCTATTTTTGGGCTTAAGCTTTATATACTTTTCTAAATTCATTGGGTTATGATCTTTTTAAAAAACCCAGTTTTTATATTTACCATAATGTGTTAATCAGTCTCAAGGCTCAGATGTTTTCATGAAACATTAGTTTATTGTATAATGCAGCACATACTCTTGCTGAATATCACCACTGCACTTTGTGATACCAATCTTACTAGTACATCGATTTATATAGTATTACTCTTGTACTATGTGTATATATTTTTTTCTACTTTGTATTGATTGGAAAATATATGTTGATAGTTTGTTTTGGACAGGTATGTCTTCGAAGTCCATGTATACACGTACTAGATGTATCATAGAATAACGATGGGGAAATACTAAATAGAGATCGAATATTAGTATTGGAAAGTTAGCAGATGATGTTCGAGAGCTGATAAATCTTAGTAAGATAGTGTACATAAGTACAAAGATAAATGATGAATGAAGAAAAAAATTCCAACATTACCTGTTTAAGGAATACCGACTTTGCATTGATTATTATCGGTTATTAGTTTCATTATGTGATGATCATGTAGCCATTCATGTTAACTTGTAAATTACAAAGAATTTGTCATAGGACCAATATCGTACAAAAGCTAAACCATAAATTCTCTATAAAACTAAAACTATTTTTCACTTGAAAAAGGTTAGCACAATTTCGTATTATTATGACATTTTCGTTAGGAAAATCTCTCAATAAGGTTTCACAGTTAAAATAATAATAAAACAGTTAGTTTTACACACAAAACATTTATTCATATGTAATTCCCTGAAAACATGTCAAACCATCAAATAGAAAAATATATTAGAAACATTAATATTTTAAACCTGTGGCACATGCCACACCTACCATTAACGTGCATCCGCCCATGCACATAAACTATATAAGAGAAATATAAAATAGAAAATAGTGAACCCAAATAGAATGATATAAAATATGTTAATCATAAAAATGAACCTAGTTAACTTAATAGATGTAGATCAAATTTAACATTTTGATGTTATATGCTTACAAAAACTTTGATATGTTAAGCCTATAAAACTACTGTTTATTTTCTTCGTTTTACTTATTGATTTTTTCACAATTAATTTATATATATAAACATCTATTCTAATTCAAATATCTAAAAATTTAAACATTTCATTGAACAAATCTATAATGAACCAAAAAGAAGAGGAAAAAATTATATGAAAGAAATGATGGAGAACTCTCAGAGAAAACCAATGAAAAATCATGAAAGAAAAGAAATAAAAATAATCTTAGTGTCACCTAGTGAATATCTTATAAAACGTCTTTATATAAAAAAGAAGGGTCATGGTTGTAAATTTGTAAAAACTAAAAGTAAAATAGTTAATTTCTTCTAACATTTTCTTGAACATGTTAGATTTGCATATTATTTTTAGAAAAATGGCTAAATATTATTATAACTCTATTATTTACGTGTGAAAATTTTAAAGAGTAAGTGTAGTTTTACAATTATTGGTACTTCTTCACTTAAGTATTCTTTTATAAATATGTCATTTCATTTCATGGTTTTCTCCCAGTTTTTTTAATCACATCATCAAAATTTCCATGGATCTTAAATACTATTAAAGTACATATATCTATGGTTCTACTTTCACTTTAGTTAGTTAGATGGTTTAATTAGTGTATTTGCTCTGTACATAAGCTTCATGTTGTACCTTTTAATATTTGAATGAAGGTTTTATACCAAGATTACTGAAAATACTGTAGTGTGTAGTATAATTGAAAATATATGCCTAATCTTTCAAAACATTTATTCTTATTATATATTTAAGATTAAGAATCTAATATTACATTTCTATGATTCTGGGTATTTAGATAATACACTAATGTTTATTTTGTAAAGGGCTATAATTTAGATTTAGACAAATTTTATATAATATTTACCATAAAATTTAAATCTTTTATAATTGTCTACTATTTTTTATATCTTTTTATTAATTTTATAAATATCACTCTAATTTATTTTTTATATCTTTTGCAAATTTCCAGTAAACCGAATAAAAAAAGGAGTAGGAAAAAAATTAATTGCCACTTAGGTTTAATAAAAAGAAATTTGCATAATAAGAGTTGGAAATAGAGACTTATATCCAAAATGGGGCATAGTTAATCATTAAATAAACTTCTTGAGAGAAAATAAATAAATCTTAATACTACAGAGTAACTCTTGACATATGCTTATGCTGGAATTAGCATACATAGAAAGCCACTTCAAAATGTCAAACTGTCTGAATTCTTCATTCGTTTGTGATCCTACAGTTTTTTTTTTTAAAACAAAGCAACCCAACCTACCCCCTATTGTTAAGCATTTCTCCGGCAGTTGTCATCGCCGTTGCCAATCCAACCATGTTTCCAAAATAATATTCTATTTTGTAATGAATGAATTCTTGCGGGTCCAGATCACTGGTCTTGATGATTGATCGCCACATGTTGGCTTTTTATTTGAGCTCATAAATTACCTACCTGTGAAAAGAAAAAATTTCTTTATAAATCTGTGAAGAAACTTTCCTAATAGGTGATACTGTTGGAATTTGAATTCCTTCGGGAAACTAATCATAACGTTCCAAACAGGTGATAAATTATTATTATTTTCAAATCATTTGAATAACTAATTAAGTTTTAATTTTTTTCTAAAAAAACTAACCAATCATAATTACCCTATATAGCGATTCTCAATCTCTGTCTTTTTTTTTTGCAGTTTTCTTTTTTTTTTTTTGGTGAGAAACCCATTTAATATTTCTTATTGCAGATGCTCTGATGTGTCAAAACCGATAAATGAAATCGAACCATGTATTTACAAAATACTTGAGAATATTGGGCATGCTATTTTTGCTGAGTATTAATAAAAAAAAACATCAAAATATTGTATGATGTTTGTTTTGCTTGATATTGCGAGTGAGGTTGTCAATTATAAATAGGTGCATGCATTCTCCACAGATGCAAAGATTATCAAAAGTACATTAATTGTTGTAACTAAAAGCATATTACTTGTTTATAGATTTTGAAATTTAAGTCTCTCATTTTTAATCTTGGGTTGTAGCACTTGCATAGCTTAACTTCTTCACTAAAAAACAGTCATTCAGTACGGTTAATGTTTTACTTGATGTCAACCTCAATACAATATTTTCCGGTGAGGGATTGTCAAGACTGTTTTAAAAGAGATATAAATAAGCTGATAATGATCATGAAGTTGAGTATATTGAGTCCCTTCTTAACTTTAGATATGTTTCAATATTTGTATTAAGTCCTATTAACACATAACTTATGTTTACTATACTCTGATAGAGATTTGGTTCACTTGTACATATAAGGTTTGTTTTCATTATCATGACCACAAGAGATTCAATATGACTACCAATGTGTTCAACTTTAGTTTGTTCCTCCTAGAGCTTGTAGCTGGTGAAGAACATGTAAGGTTAAAACCACATTTCAAATGTTCTGAATGGATATTGCAAAAAAGAAGTAATCTTTATTCTTTCATATCAATATTGAAACACTTCTTATTTTCGATGTACTTAAATTGATTGGCTTGAAGTATATTTTTAATGTGTAACTGCACTTTCGAATTGACGCATACACGTTTGCAGATAAGAGAATGAATGGAACATTCACAAGAGAAGTGTTGGAAAATGTTATAGAGATAACGATGAAATGCTTGGAATTTTTGGTGAGAAGACAGCCAATGGAAAAGATTGTGGTGGAGCTCGAAAAGATTTGAACGATTTCACCAATGAAATTTTTTTACTGGTTTTACTATGAATGAAAATGAGATAGAGGATTTTCTGGAATAATAAAAGTAATTTAAATAATCTTGAAATCTTTTAAAAGATGTTAAAATTTGAAACATATCAACTTGTTGTGTTCATATTCAGAATTTATAGTCATCGAAACAGACTTTCAAATCTAACCCGAGTTTCTAAAGTTAATTGTGTATTCCAATAACAGCCATTTTCAGAACCCTAATAGAAACTGTCATCTAGTTACTCGCTGAATCTGAAAGCTATAATCTATGTATGTTGGAAAAAAAATTAATATAGAAGATTTTATAGAAACTTGTAAAAATAATTATAAATTATATAAAAAAATCAGTGATAAATGGAAAGTGAATATAAAAAAAATTTTAAAAATGATATCGAAAATGAGAAAATACAGAAATGGGCTATAAACTCCGTTTTCAACTCAATAAATCATTTTATCATTTTCTGGAACGTATTATATTCGCTTAGTATTGTTAGAAAATGAGTTAAATAGTATTATAACTCTATTATTTATATATGTGTAAACTTTCAAATAAATAAGTAGAGTTATACAATTATTATTGGTACTTCTTCACTTAAGTTTTTTTTTTATATAAATATGTCATTTCATTGCATGCTTTTTTCCTTTTTTTAATCACATCATGAAAATTCGCACGGATCTTAAATACTACTAGAGTACATATATATATATATATACGGTTTACTTTCTCTTTAATTAGTTAGATTTAGTGTATTTACTTTATATATATATAAGGTTCTTCATGTACCTTTTTTACATTTGAATGAAAGTTTTATACCAAGATTATTGAAAAATATGGTAGTGCATAATATAATTATAAAATATATGCATAATCTTTAAATAATTTATTCTGTTTATATATTTTGGATTAAGAATCTAATTTTATGATTATGAGGATTTAGATAGTACACCTATCTTATCCAAAAAAATTCTCTATTTCATTTTATTTCACAATAAAACCGCTAATATATTCTTCATTAATGAAGTCCTTCATGTAAATCTTCTGGAGCTCCACCACAATCTCCTCCATCTTTAGCTGTCTTATCGCAAAACATTCCAAGAATTTCATCAATTTCTATAAAATTTTCCAATGCTTCTCTTGTGAACGTTCAATCCAATCTCATATCTGCAAATGTGTATGCGTCAATTCGAGGTTGAGCTACACATCAAAAGTAAATTTCAATCAATCAATTTAAGTTCATTGAAAAGAAAAACCGTTTAAAGCTCGCTATAGAAAATTAATTTTTTTTTTTTTGCATTACTCATTGAAACAATTTGAAACGTGATTTTAACCTTCTAGGTTCTTCACCAGCTACAAGCTCTACAAGGAACAAACTAAATCTGAACACATTGCTAGTATTATTGAATGACTCGGAGCCATGATTATGAAAACCAACCCTACCTACTGGAATATATGAACCAAATCTCTTTCAGAACATAGTAAATATAAGTTATGTGTTAGTAAGATTTACTACGAATGATGAAACATATCAAAAGATAAAAAAGTGAATCAATATACTCTAGAGCATGATCATCATTAGCTTCTTTGTATGTCGTTTAAAGTAGTCTTGACAATCTTGCATCAAAAATTTTAGTGTTGAGGTTGTCATAAAGTAAAACATTAGCTGTATTAAATTGATTGTGTGTCAGTGAAAGAGTTAAGCTATGCAAGTGCTGCAACCCTGCATTAAATGAGAGACTTAAATTTCAAAATCTTTAAACAAATCATATGGTTTTAGAATCAACAATGTTGGTGTACTTTTGATTTATCTCTCGTGGTTCCAAGAGATATCAAATTATTTTCTTAAAGTTAAGTCACTAGAGTCTATTCAATAACTAAAAGATTATGATATTAAATGAACTATATAGACCAGAATACTAAAAAAATCATTTGTAATGTAGTTACATACGATATAGATAACATCGCATGTTACTCTTAACCAAATACACAACGACGAGTATTTGCTTCTCATTTTCGTAGAAGTAACCCAAAAGATCAACCACATTTACAATGCTGAATGTTAGATAAATTAAAAAGTTGATGAGACCTTGAGAAAAGTAACATATCAACATATAATTTAGTTTCCATTTAACACAGATAAAAATTGAAACCAACAAATTTTGTGTTGTGCGTACCTCATCTAAGAACCTAAGATCAAGAGGACCTACCAGCTTTTTTATCTCTACGATTGTGTCTTGAGGAAACTCAATATAATTATGCTGAAACCTCTGGACCCAATATGACTAATCTTCCCAAAATTATTTGCTGCTTCCTTTAAGTCATCTATCTAGTATTCAATCGTGCCTTATGACATTCCTTATATAGTTGCCATGAATTATATGAAATCCAAATTATGTTACATGGTAGCTATATAAGGGATGTCACAATGCATAATTGAGTACTCGGTAGATGACTTAAAAAAAGCAACAAATAATTTTGGGGAGATTGATTATATTGGGTCAAGAAGTTTCAGCCTAATTTCTATTGGGTTACGCCAATACACTATTGTAGTGATCAAAAGACTGGAAGGTCCTCTCCATCCTAGGTTTTTGGATGAGGTACATACAACACAAAAACTGTTGGTTTCAGTTTTTGTGTGTTAAATAGAAACTAATCTATATGTTATTCTGTGAGTTATGCATGTCATCATTTTATTCATCTGTCTAACATTCGACAAAGTAATGTGGTTAATCTTTTGGGTTACCGGTACGAAAACGAGGAGCAGATGCTCTTCTATGGATTCTGGTTAAAGGTGACATTCGAGATTATCAATGTGGTATATAAGTATATTAAAACTGATTTTTTTATTATTATTATGATCCACATAGATAATTTAATGCGACAATCTCTTACTTATTAAATAAGAACCATTGACTTAAACTTTAGTAAAATGATATATATAACTCTTAAAACCGCAAGAGGTAAATCAAAAGTACATCATTGGTTGATTCTAAAAATATATTACTTGTTTATATATTTTGAATTTTAAGTCTCTCTCATTTTTAATATAGGGTTGTAGCACTTGTTTAGCTTAACTCCTTCATTGACACACAATCGATTCAATACGGCTAATATTTTACTAGATGTCAACCTCAACGTAAAATTTTCGGATGAGGGATTATCAAAACTGCTTAAAAAGAGATACAAAGAAGGTAATGATGATCATGAAGAAGTGTATATTGTGTCATTTGTTTATCTAACACATAACTTATATTTATTATACTTAGGCAGAGATTTGGTTCATCACTGTCTACAAGGTTTGTTTTCATTACCGTGGCAACAAGAAATTCAATAAGATTACCAATGTGTTTAATTTTAGTTTTTTTTCTTATAGAGCTTGTAGCTGGTGAAGAATCTGGAAGGTTAACACCACACTTCAAATGGTCTCAATGGGTAATGCAAAAGAAGAAGTAATATTTATTTTTCATATCAAGCTTGAATTATTGTTTTTCCATGTACTTAAATTGATTGGTTTGAAGAATATTTTTGATGTGTAACTACGCCTTCGAATTGACGCATGCATATTTGCAGATAAGAGATTTAATGGAACTTTCAGAAGAGAAGTGTTGGAAAATGTTATAGAGATAATGATGAAATGCTTGGAATTTTTGGCGAGAAGACAGCCAGAAATGGAAGAGTTTGTGGCAGAGCTCGAAAAGATTGGAATGAGTTCACCAGTGAAGAATGTTTTACTGGTTTTACTCTAAATTATATAAGATGATTCATACAATATAATAATATTCAAAGTTGTCTAAAGTTATTAAAATTGATCAATCATGTAAACTATATTTTGCTCATTTTTCAAATTCCAAAAAAAAAGAGGTAGATTACTCAAACCATTTTTAATATCTTCTTCAATTGCAATATTCTCATGTCGTGAGAAAAAACACACTTGAAAAACTTAAAGCACAAAAAGAAGAAATTGTTAACCAAAGTTTTTAAAAAAAGTGAATTCATATTAAACTTGAGAAAAAACATTGGTAAGATATATCTTATAATGTCTACGTGTATTCTAACTATAAAAAAAATTTAATATTAGTTAATATTTTATATTTTATAGATTATTTCGTTAATGTTTCCATGTTATTATAACAGTTAAAAGTATATCCACAAAAAAAACTAAAATTTATTTAATAATTTTAATTTTTGTTGTTTATAAAATATAAATAAATTTCAAATAAAATTATTTAATATTTTAATTTTAAATGAATATAAGTAAATGTGGACTGAATCTAAACCTAATATCAAATCAAAGAAAAGTAAAGTTCTGTTAAATGAGATCAAAATAAAAAAAAAATATTTTAATCTTCAATTCAAAAATATGTATTTTCAGCAATCAAATAAAAAACATGCATTTTCAACAATTAAACAATCACAAAAAATTTTCTTCGTCTATGGATCTTAATATATGTTCAATTATTATAAAATATATACATAATTACAGGCATATATCAAATATGCATTACTCATATTACATGATATGCAGGTATATTTGTATCAACCTAAACTCTACCAATTAACAAAATGCAAGGCGATGATGAAAAAACTGCACACAAGACACTACATTAGCCTAGATCTGGATGAGCAGGGAGGAATAAATCGAATTGAAGACATCAATCACATACATATCACTTATACTACATGATATGCAGGTATACTTATATCAATCTAGTGTCTACCAATCAAGAAAAGAGAAAGCAATAATGAAAAAATTGCAAACAATACATTACCTTAGCCTTCGAATGAGAAATGTTGAACAGATCTAAGGAAAATTTGCGAACATATGGTTGGTGGCTCCTTCTCTAATGACGGCTGCCTCTCTTAGGTTTTTAGGTATTTGTTTTTCTGATTTTTCTTTCTCTAAAAATTTATTTATATAGGACTTAAAATCATATACCTAATTTTCTTTTTGGGCCTCTATTTTTGGGCCTCTATTTTTGGGCTTAAGCTTTATATACTTTTCTAATTTCATTGGGTTATGATCTTTTAAAAAACTCAGTCTTTATATTTACCATAATGTCTTAATCAGTCTGAAGGCTCACATGTTTTCATGAAACATTAGTTTATTGTATAATGCAGCACATACTCTTGCTGAATATCACCATTGCACTTTGTGATACCAATCTTACTAGTACATCTATTTATATAGTAATACTCTTGTACTATGTGTATATATTTTTTTCTGCTTTGTATTGATTGGAAAATATATGTTGATAGTTTGTTTTGGACATGTATGTCTTGGAACTCTATGTATACACGTACTAGAGGTATCATATAATAACGATGGAGAAATGCTAAATAGAGATCGAGTATTAGTATTGGGAAGTTAGCAGATGATGTTCGAGAGCTGATAAATCTTAGTAAGATAGTGTACATAAGTACAAAGATAGATGATGCATGAAGAAAAAAAAAATTCCAACATTACCTGTTTAAGGAATGCCGAGTTTGCAATGATTATTATCGGTTATTAGTTTCATTATGTGATGATCATGTAACCACTCATGTTAACTTGTAAATTACAAAGAATTTTTCATAGAACCAATATCGTACAAAAGGTAAACCATAAATTCTCTATAAAACTAAACTATTTTTCACTTGAAAAATGTTAGCACTCTTTCGTATTATTATGACATTTTCGTAAGGAAAATCTCAATAAAGTTTCACTGTTAAAATAATAATAAAACAGTTAGTTTTACACACAAAACATTTATTCATATGTAATTCCCTGAAAACATGTCAAACCATCAAATAGAAAAATTTATTAGAAATATTAATATTTTATTTGAAAAAAATTCTTTGTTTTTTCATTCTCACAAGTGCTCTTTTTCCCTTTTCTCTTATTCTAATATTTTATCACCGAAAATAATTCACATGTTATATGATACACAGGTTTTATTTTTTTTTTAACTTACCATAATTAACTTTTGTCTTTTCTGTTTGATGATTTTTTTTTAAAACCAAATCACATAACATAAAAACTGAAATAAGCATCAAAAATTCTTTTAAACATTGCATTAAGTTTTAAATTTCAAAATGTTTGTTTCTTGTAATACTTATTTTTGAGTAAAATGAAAACACAGACGACCGATTTTCTCAAATAAATTTATCTTCCAAACTTTTTAATATCCCTTTATGTTTTAAAACTTAGTAAATAATTGCAAACCCTTGTGTCATTATCCAACTACAAACTAGGAAACAATTTGCAAGTATCAATGTATACCTTGGACTGCTTGGAAAAACAAAAAGAGGGAAATAGATGGGGTTTAGGATAGTTATTATTTAGGGTGATGCGGGTGTCTAATGTATTTGACTGAATTAATTTGTGGATTTAACGTTCAGCAAAAATATGTCACGAAAATTTTATCATGGAGAGTGAGACGGTTTTTGTCTGCCAATATTATTATATTTATATAAGACTAGTGTATTATTAGATAAACATATTTATGTATATATATAAAAAAACTAAACCCTACGTTATATAAACTAAACCTTATATCACATAAATAGGGGCTGATCTAGAACTTTATTTAGTATGGGACACCTAATATAACAAATGGTTAGTTAAAGAGTATATAAATAATTTTTGACTAAAATTGTAATGAAAAAAAAAAACATTTAAACCTGTGGCACATGCCACACTTACCATTAACGTGCATCCGCCCATGTACATAAACTATATAAGAGAAATAGAAAATAGGAAATAGTGAATCCAAATAGAATGATATAAAATATGTTAATCATAAAAATGAACCTAGTTAACTTAATAGATGTTGATCAAATTTAACATTTTGATGTTATATGCTTACAAAAACTTTGATATGTTAAGTCTATAAAACTACCGTTTATCTTCTTCGTTTTACTTATTGATTTTTTAACAATTAATTTTTATATATAAACATCTATTCTAATTCAAATATGTAAAAATTTAAACTTTTATATTAAATTTCGTTGAACAAATCTATAATGAACCAAAAAGAAGAGGAAAAAATTATATGAAAGAAATGATGGAGAACTCTCAGAGAAAACCAATGAAAAATCATGAAAGAAAAGAAATAAAAATAATCTTAGTGTCACATAGTGAATATCTTATAAAATGTCTTTATATAAAAAAGAACCGACATGGTTGTAAATTTTTAAAAACTAAAAGTAAAATAGTTAATTTCTTCTAACATTTTCTGGAACATATTAGATTTCCATATTATTTTTAGAAAAATGGCTAAATATTATTATAGCTCTATTATTTATGTGTGTAAACTTTAAACTAAGTATAGTTTTACAATTATTGGTACTTCTTCACTTAAGTATTCTCTTATAAATATGTCATTTCATTCATGGTTTTCTCACAGTTTTTTAATCACATCATCAAAATTTGCATTGATCTTAAATACTATTAAGGTACATATATCTATGGTTTTACTTTCGCTTTAGTTAGTTAGATGGTTTAATTAGTGTATTTACTCTGTACATAAGCTTCATCTTGTACCTTTTAATATTTGAATGAAGGTTTTATACCAAGATTACTGAAAATACTGTAGTGCGTAGTATAATTGAAAATATATGCCTAATCTTTTAAAATATTTATTCTTTTTATAAATTTAGGATTAAGGATCTAATTTTACATTTCTATGATTCTGGATATTTAGATAATACACTAATGTTTATTTTGTAGGGAGCTATAATTTAGAGTTAGACAAATTTTATATATAATATTTACCATAAAATTTAGATATTTCATAATTGTCTCCTATTTTTTATATTTTTTTATTAATTTTATAAATATCACTCTAATTCATATTTTATAGTTTTTGTAAATTTCCAGTAAACCGAATAAAAAAAGGAGTAGGAAAAAAATTAATTGCCACTTAGGTTTAATAAAAAAAAATTTGCGTAATAAGAGTTGGAAATAGAGACTTATGTCCAAAATAGGGAATAATTAATCATTAAATAAACTTCTTGAGAGAAAATTAATAAATCATAATACTACAGAGTAATTCTTAATATATGCTTATGCTCGGATTAGCGTACATAGAGTGCCACTTCAAAATGTCAAACTGTCTGAATTCTTCATTCGTTTGTGATCCCACAGTTTTTTTTTAAAGTAAAGCAACCCAACCTACCCCCATTGTTAAGCATTTCGCCGGCAGTTGTCATCGCTGTTGCCAATCCAACCATGTTTCCAAAATAATATTCTATCTTGTAATGAATGAATTCTTGCGTGTCCAGATCACTGTTCCTGATGATTGATCGTCACATGTTGGCTTTCCTAACAAGTGACACGGTTGGAATTTGAATTCCGTCAGGAAACTAATCATAATGTTCCCAACAGGTGATAAATTATTATTATTTTCAAATCATTTGAATAACTAATTAAGTTTCAATTTTCTAAAAAAAACTAACCAATCATAATTACGCTACATAGCGATTCTCAATCTCTGTCTTATTTTTCCAGTTTTTTTTTTTTTGGTGAGAAACCCATTTAAAATTTCTTATTGTAGATGCTCTAATGTGTCAAAACCGATAAGTGAAACCGAACCATGTATTTACAAAATACTTGAGAATATTGGGCATGCTATTT
>OVBI01001098.1:0-42394 GCA_900406495.1 Sisymbrium altissimum | reverse complement strand
TATATATATATTATTCATATATTGAGACATGTTGATGTTTTTATAATTACGGATTTTTATAGTTTATTTTATTAAAATATATAAAATATTTAGATAATTGGAAAACGGATTAAAAAGACTAATTAATTTATTTTAACTATATAACCAGTAAAAATAATTAAAAGACAACAAATTTGATACGCAGATTATCATATTTTAGATTTCCTAAATATATATATAAAAATATAAATTTAATTACAAAAATTAAAAATTAATAGAATACACTATATAATTTCATCATATACTTAAAAATAAAACTATCAATACATCTCAAATTATATTTCTAAAAAATATAATATTAATAAGTATAAAAAAAAATCAATTAAAAAAATCAACCTCTCTCATAACATATTAAAACTATTAAATATATATATATATATATATATATATACAAGAATAAAACTGTTAGTTTTATATACTACGTACATTATTATTGGTAATGAACATTTAGTTTTTCCTTTTTGTTTTTTTTTTGTCAGGATTTCATTAGGCAAAAAAACAACAAGTTAGAAATGATATACGATTGAATCTCAATAATACTGGTCCATACATTAACCAGTATGTTTAATAAAATTTTTTTATAATATTTATAAAATTTTCAAAAAATTTATATAATTAAAATTTTAATATATTTTTAATAATAATATGAATTTTTATCTTAAAATTATATATATACAAATACACATTATTGAAAGAAAAAAACTACACATAAAATTTGTATTATTAACGAATGTAAAAATAACATCAAAATTTCATATTATTATAATATAGAAATTAAACTTTTAACTATATTAAAATTTATAAATATTATAGAAATAATTTTATTAAACATACTTGTTAATATATGGGCCAGTATTATTGAGTTTCAATCGTATATCATTTCAACTTGTTGTCTTTTGGCTTTTCAATGAATCCTGAAAAAAAAACAACTAAATATACATAACTAATAGCGTACATAATATATAAAACTAAAAATTTAAAATTTATTAACTAAAATAATACCACACTCACGCGCGAATCCATGTCTAGTCCATTCTTTAAGCCCAATTAGTATGTTTTATTGTTATTAGCAAGACAAATGGATATATTGGATGTATCACTAGGAAAAAATGATTAGGAAACATAAATTTGTGAAAATTAGTATTTTTAATTTGATGGCTTACATAATTTCTGTTATTTTACTTATTTCAAAATCGTTTTAATCATGAAAGGTATGTTTCTGAATGTGAAGCTGCTTGGAGACTATTTAAATATTCTATACATTTTCGATCTCCAGCAGTTGATAAGCTTTCCTTCCATTTACCCGGAAAACATGATGTTATTTTTAGAGAGAAAGACAAAGTACAAGCAGTTGTCAATGTTCTTAACCTGATTTGAGTTGAATAAAGTGGATTCTTTAGGAAGAACTCTCACTTACGTTCAAATTCCAAATTATTATAGATTCTTGAAGAGTGAAAAAAAGTTCCAAAGAAGGAAGAAGGGATTTAGTGTGGAGCGAATTAATTATGCTCCAAGAAAGTGGAAGATTTTTATTATCTTTGTTTGTTGCTAAACTATGTTAAAGGTCCTACTACCTTTGATGAAATAAAGACTTACAATGGCATTGTCTATGATGGATATAAACAGGCTTTCTATGCTTGGGGATTACTAGAGAATGATCAGGAGTATACTGATGATATAATAAGACGAAGTTTGTCAGTTCGGCATATGCCCTGCGACGAGTTTTATGGTTATACTACTTTCTGATACTTTATCTAAGCCAGAGGTCGTGTAGGAGAAGACATGGCAGTTCCTTGTAGAAGATATTGAGTACAACATCAGACTACGAGTCAATTGCCCATGTTAACTTTTGACATTGAATTATTTTAAATTGGTATCTCTTACTGCATAATTTGGATTTAGTTTTTATTTCTCATGAGCTTTTTATATAAATATTCAGAATTCAACTTAAGTGACAATGACAAAAAGATATATGCCCTCTAAGAGATAGAGCAGCTTATGAAAAGAAACGGGGGCTCTCTTCATAGATATAGATCTATGCCTAAGCCACCACCTGAAGGTGACGACCATGAAAATGTCTTGATTATTGATGAGCGTAGCTACAATTGTGAAGAGTTGAAAAGAAATCATGATAAAGACATTCAAAAGATGACTGATGAATAAAGGAAAGTTTATGATAAGATCATATGGCTGCTGTGTAAGATAAAAAATGATGCAATGTTTTTTGTGTATGGATTTGGTGGGACTGGAAAAAATTTTCTTTAGAGAGTACTCTCTGCTGCAGTTAGATGCAGAGGTGATATTGTTTTGAATGTTGCATCTAGCGGGATCGCTTCTCTTCTATTACAAGGTGGTAGGACATCTCATTCCAGGTTTGGAATACCTTTGAACACTAACGAGTTTTCCACATGTAATATGAGTCATGGAACATATGCTGCTAATTTAGTCAAGGAAGCATCTCTCTTAATATGAGATGAAACTCCCATGATGAGCAAACATTGTTTTGAATCATTGGATAGAGGTTAAAAGATATAATTGGGAAAGACAAAAACAAGCCTTTTGGTGGAAAGGTCGTTGTTTTGGTGGTGATTTTAGGCAGGTTCTCCCGGTTATAAATGGAGCTGGTAGGGCTGAAATAGTCATGGCTGCACTTAATTTATCATATCTTTGGAAAAATTGTGAGGTGCTGAAACTGACAATGAATATGTGTCTACTTTTAAACAACTTGACTGTTCAAGAGGAAAATGATCTTAACCAATTCTCGGAATATATATTAGATGTTGGAGATGGAAAAATTGCAGAGTCTAATGATGTTGAGGTTCTAATAGATATTCCAGATGAGTTTCTGATTACTGATGTCAATGATCCAATATAAGCAATAAGTAAAGAAGTGTATGGTGATCACACAGAGTTAAAAGAAATGAAGGAACCAAAGTTCTTCCAAGACAGAGCAATTTATGTCCAACAAACGAAGATGTCAGTATGATAATTGAGCATATGTTGGATAAATTTGATGGTTAGTACATAATATTCAGTCTTAACACGTTTTAATAGTTATACTTTTTATTGCTTTTATTTATGTAACATTTTATTTTCTCTTGAAGGTGAAGAAAACATCTACATAAGTTCGGATAGTCTAGATCTCTTTGATAAAAGATCAGCTTACGATGATGAGGCTCTCACTCCTGATTTTCTGAATAGTATTAAAGTAACTGGTTTACCAAACCACCGTCTCAGATTGAGGATTGGCTGTCCGGTTATGTTGTTGAGGAATATTAATCATACAAGAGGTTTGATGAATGGAACAAGACTTCAGATCACTCAAATGACTGATTTTATGGTGGAAGCTAAAGCTAATACAGGAGAGAAGGTTGGAGAAATAGTTCTCAAGATTGTTCATAACTCTATTGGATACTCGATTTCCATTCAAAATGCATCGAAAACAATTGCCTCTATTTGTTGTTTTTGCCATAACCATCAACAAAAGTCAAGGACAATCTCTTTCAGAAATGGGACTCTTTTTTACCTAGGCCAGTGTTTTCACAAGGTCAACTCTATGTTGCTATATCGAGAGTTACATCAAAAAAAGGATTGAGAGTTCTGATTGTCGACAAGGATGGGAAACATCAAAGACAAACAACAAATGTGGTTTTCAAAGAGGTTTTTAGGAGCTTGGAAGAAGATGAAGATATATGAAACCATTTCTGGAGAATAACATAGGAAATGAATGAAAAATATTTGACGAAAGGTTTAGAATGAGATTACTTACTCTCGGAAGTGTTATTTTAATTTGGGATTACTTTTTTTTTTAAAGCTAACACTTTGTAGTTTTTTAAAAAAATTTAACAGTTTTAAATAATTTAGAAAAGAAGACAATGTTATCTTTGGAACACAGCCAAAAATATTTGAAGACATATTCTCATAAATCATTAAAAGGCATTTTATATATAACAAATTTCACGGATCACATTATCATAATCTTACACTAACAATGACAATTTATTCATTGATCATTCAAATACAATTCTATTTCAGAAACTAAACATCACCTATAATCGTACACTAACAGTGGCCAGTGCTTAAGCATTAATCATTCAAAGGTAAATCTATTTCAGCAACCAAACATAACCTATAATCATTCACTAACAATGATAATCTAGTAACTAGATCTCAATTTTAAGTATAGGTTTCATCTACTCTTGACATACCTTTGTTTCCAATGTTGTTAAACGCTTTGAAGATCATTGAGGCAATCGTCTCTCCTCAGACTCCTTATTTAAATGAAACATGATGCATATTCTGGCCATTATTCTTCTTCTTCCGAGATACTCATGCGAACAAATGGAAAAAATAATAATAAACCTGTGAGACATGTAAATTTGTTTATGAGAAGAGAAATCAAATCGATGAAAGAAAAGAATGTGAGTTTGAAGTGAATCTCACTTCAGACTTATGGATGGAGTCATATTGTGGCCACCATGGTTTTTCTTCATTTGACATACTCATGCAAATAAATGAAAAAAAAATTAATGAACCCATGAGACATGAAAATTCGTTTATGAAAAGAGAAATCAAGTTGAGTAAAGAAAAGGAACTGAGTTTGAATTGAAATTCACCTAAGACTTATGGATCAAAATTTGGAATATCTGAGAAATCAACATAACAAGAAGAATAATATCAGATAAATTGTACATTAACCATGAAAACCAATTCATATATCATTCAAAGGTAAATCTATTCAACTAACTAACATCCAATGAATTCATGCTATTATAAATTTTGTTCCACTTCATAAGCATACATTTGGCTCCAATTACATTTTGTGACATATGTACTTCAAACTATATTAAAAAAGATTATCTTCTTATAGCCAAAAATGACGTAGTGACGTTGCCACTTCGTCATGGTCTTCTATTCTATTCAGAATAAAAAATAAAAGTATAAATAAGAATTTTCAAAAATAATTTCTCTTTCCTTTTTTATAAACCAAAATTTACATGATTAGATATAGATCTTATCTTTGATATTGTCAATGGTGTTATCTTTATATTCTCATCCATTAATCGGAAGTATATAAGCTCATAAACAAAAAAGTAAAGTTAAAATTTAATAAATATTATCAGATCAAATTAAAGAATCAAAAGAAAGAGAGTTTCAGATCAATTTTACCTCACACAAACATTTAGAACATCTGATCTGAAAATTCAGGAAAAAAAAAATTAAAACATTATTTTCTCTTTTTTTAAAAAAAAAACACAGCACACAATTTATTAAAATTGAGATTACCATAGACAGATTTTACCTTTCTCTATGGTATCCTCTTTCTCTTCTCATCGGTTAATCCGATGAATATATAAAAAAAAAACAAAATAAAGGTATAATTTTATAAGAGTCTTACATCTGAACCATTAAATAAAGAAAAGAATGATGTTCTACGTGAATTTCACATCACACTAATCGAATGTCTTCTAAAGAACAACTAAATCAGAAGAAATAAAAACATCTTTGCAAATCCAACTGACAAAAAATATTGTCTTTTATTTTATCGTGTAATAAAGGTAATAAAATCCAATGGGTATTAGCATAGGTTTCGGCTCAATTTTAACCATGAGAAAATCTATTGGACATTAATATAAGAAAGATATATATTGATTTGGGTTGAATTTAGATTATTTGGGTTATGATAAAATTGGCATTATTTAAAAATCTGATTTTTAACTAATATTTTAAAATTTTCTTTTTCGTTACAGAGTTTGTAATTTCCTAAATGTTTTTTTTTGTTTTCAATATCAGATGATTAATCACTTGAAATTACTGAAAATTCATTTAATCAAATAGTTTACTAAAAAGTTAATTTGAGCAAGTAGTTTACTAAAAAGTTCATTAATGTTTTTATATTTGAAAATATATATAACATTGTATTTATCAAACATTTTATTTATCAATCATGATATTTTTAACAAATTTTTTGCCCTACTTATACATCTCAATAAGTTAAATATTTTAATAATTTATTATATTTTGAAATTAATAGAAACATTAAATTTAAAAAATAATAATACATCAACTTTATATAACTAATATTTATAATCAGAAATTTAAAATTTTTATTTTATTAATTAAAAATAATATTATATTTCACTCACGCATGAATCTGAATCTAATAAAGATTAAAAGTTCTTAGTCATGTAAGTATTAGTTAAACATATACCAAAAAGATGACAAAACTTAGCTAGACTAGGACTAGCGCCTGTTTGCAGCCTGATGCTCTGCTTCCATGTTTTGAGCGACCGACAGCATGTTTATTTACTTCTAATTAAAGTTCATGAAAACATATTTACTTATGTGGTATGTTTATAAGAGCATGAACCTAACTTTTATTCACAATAATTGAATAAACTAGTTAAACTGCCTAACCCCGCGCACGCGCGGGGTTTTGTTTTTTTTTTTTTTGGCTTGGTGAATTAAAATTTTCTCTTAAAAGAACATATACAGAATAATATATATTTAAAAGGAAAGTTAAAAAATATAAATCTTTTTTGTTTTTTATATTACGCAACATATCTATTATTAGGAGATGAAAACTGAAAACATATTACTTCAAAGTGTTAGTATTGTTTTTGATGAGTTTTTTTCCTTTTACTTTTGGTTTTTTAATTTATTTTAATTTTTAAAATGTAATAATTATTTTATTTAATTAAAATATTCAGTAATTTTCGTACCATGCAAATTTCTATTTTCCCTTTCTTTGGATAGAAAATACAATATATTTTAAATTATTAGTAGAATAAACATAAACAGTGTCTACAATATCAAATAGGTGAGAAGCAAAGTAAAGTAAACCAAATTGACTTCAATCAGAAACTTGAAACAACTTGTATATTTTTAATAAATTTTTTTGGGAAAATTTGACTCTAGGTTCTTTTTGTTTTTCTAGGTACTAATCTCTTTCATTTTCTCTTCGTTCACTGTCTTAGAGATAACATTGTCAAAATTTAAAACGATTCGATTTTTTTTTTTTTTGGGAATATTAATTTTAATATTATTTGCTAAATGTTTACCTTCTGCTACGTCTTTTTTATTCGTTTTTGATTCTCTTTGTTTGTAGTGGTTCTCACTTCTTCTCCTCATCGTCATCTGTAGTTTGGGATGAGTATTTGTTTTCAGGATGTTTTTGTTTTTTATAAATATAATTAAGTAAATATTTACTTTTCTGTCTAACCCCGCGGATGTGCGGGATTATTTTTTTAAAATTTTTTTTATTTTGGATTTAATATTTTATTTTAAAAAAAAACATATAGAGAAGGAAAAAAAATTTAGAGGGAAGTTAAGAAAATATTACTGTTTCTATTTTTTATTTTATTAAGCAGCCTATCTATTATTATTAGATGAAAGTACAAAAAAATACTTGAAAGTGTTTGTATTGTTTTTGATGAGTTTTTTTTTCTTTTTCTCTTTCTTCTGTTTTATGATAATTGTATAAATATAATAATTATTATATTTATTATAGATATTCTGAAATTTTTCTGTCAAACAATGGTCTATTTTTCCTTACTTTGTATAGAGAATACAATATATTAAGTAGTTTTAATAAAATAAACGTAAATACTATCAACAAAATCAAATAGCTCAGAAGTAAAGTAAAGTAAACCAAGTTCACTTTAATTACAGGTTCGAAACAAATTGTATATTTTAAATTAATTAAGTAGTGAAAGTTTGACTGTGGATTCTTCTTGTTTTTGTAGGTAGTGTTCTATTTTAGTTTCTCTCTGTTCCCTATCTCAGAAATAACAATTGAAATTGTAAAACAATCAGATTTGTTTATTATTTTTCTATTTTAGTTGAGAATATTAATTTCAATATTGTTGTCTAAATGTTTACCTTCTTTCCCGTCTTTGTCCGTTGCTATTTTTCTTTTTTTTGAAGTCGTTCTTACTTCTCCTCTTTGTTGTCACCTGTAATTTGGGAAGTGTATTTTTTTCAATACAGTTTAGTTTTAATTTTAAAATTTATTGAAATTATTGAATCTGTAGTTACATTCTAGTAGAGCTGAAATTATTGATATTCTTTAAACACTCTAAAAAAAACAAATAGCTTGAAGCAAAGTCAAGTAAACCAAGTTAACTTAAATTAGATTGTTTAAACAACTTGTATACTTTAAATAAATTAAGATGTGAAAATTTGACTGTACACTCTTCTTGTCTTTTTCAGTAGTGTTTTCTTCTGTTTTGGCTTTCTTTCCTGTCACAAAGTTACCATTTTAAAAATGGTAAACGATCAGATTTGTTTTTGGTATGTCCAGTTGTGGAGGAAGCTTAACCCGGCCTTGTTGGCAACATAGAGTGAACAACGGAGTTTTCTCTTTTCCTATTGTTCCTTTTTTCTCTTGAAGAAACATCAATGCATTACAATAATGACAGTTTACTATTTCATTATTGCCATTTCTTTTACTCTTTTCTTTTCCTTTCTTTTTTTCAGCCATACACCCTGTATTCAATTAATATTACAATTAGATTTAGAGTTTATAGGATTGTTTTAAAAATTATGGTATTAGAAATAGAATATAATTATAATTAAAATTTGAATAATTTATATGTTTTTAGTGCCGTAAATTGTTCTTTTTTTAAAAATTTATTTTTTTCCTTTCTTGATTTACGGCTGACTAATTTTTTATAGGTTTTGAGTATCGGTGGTTGATAGTGTTTTTTGTTGTTAATTTAGGGTGTGTATTTTTCGGTTGTTATTATTAAATAATTTAGGTTTATTTTGATAACTGTGCCGAAAATTTCTTATCTCGTAATAAATTTGTTTACCCAACTATGAAAAATTTCAATTAGTTTTTTTAAAATAAGTATACAGAGTTTAATGGATATTAGAAAGTTTGTATAAGCTGACCTAATTTAGGCCTATCTTATGGGCAGTTAATTATGGTAAGTAATAGAAAAGGAAATTTAAAGTATTTCTTTTCTTTGTCTTCGTCCGGGCTGTCGATCCATAAAGGATTGGGTATTTTTTATGTTTTGTGTATCGCAGAATTTGACAGTTTGTTGGTAAGCTAAAATTGGGCCGTTCGCAGAGCCCAACTTAAATTTTATTTTTAATTATTATTTCTCCTAAATTATGTTTTTCTTCTCTTCGCTGCCGAAAGTCTTCTTTTTCCAATGTCTGAAGCTTGTTACTTTTTCAGTGTGATAGTATCTTCTTCATCGGAGACTTGAAGACATCTTCTTAAAAATCTATCAACACTTATTTCCCTAATCTTAGTCACATATAGCTGTGCTACCCAAACAGAACTCATCAACCTCTTCCTTTCCACCGTCTATTATTATTGCAAGTACGTTTAGTTTATTTCGTGTTTCTAATCCGTTGTCTTTATAAAAAATTTACTAACCACCCGTTAGGCAAAGAGATTTGTTTAGTCTTGTTATCAATAATTGTTATTAGTATATTGGGTGATGATTTATTTTGTGTATATGGTTTGTGTTTTCCGATTATGCCCTATTAATTGTTATAGTTTTGTTATGCATTTTAGGTTAATGCTTTAGTATTCATAAGCAGTGTAGGGATAGATTTTGAGATCCTAAATTTAGTAGCTACAGCTGTGTGGGAATTGTGTTTACCTCTTTCTGTTGCCATGACTGTTTTCCGTCCACAATTGAATTTCTTTTAGCTTTTCTTTATGCTCCTGAATCTGCAGATGGTAACAATTTATTAATATGAGGTCTTTATATTACATATTTATTTAGTAGAGTAGTGGTTTAAGCTCTAATGTTTTTGAATATTTGTCGTTTTTACCATGTGTGTGAGCAATTCGTCTTTTCCCTTCCTGGATTGTCAGGGTATGCTTTCCCCTTTGTGTTTGTGCTCCTGCATTTTTTTGTAGAAAAAAAGAACATAATTTGTTTTAACTCAGAAGTCTAGTTTTCAGTCGTTTAAGGAAAGGGTTCTTCAGTTATGGTGGCTTTTGCATACCTTTAAAATCTGTTTTCAAATGGGGTGGTTTCGTTGTTGTAGAAGATATGTGGGGTATTGCCATCGCTCCACCATTTGTTTCCACCGTAATATGCTTTTCAACTGCTTGTTGGCCTGTTGATATGAAAGGTGTTAACATTATTTGCTGTTTGGCATTAGTACGGTAAAACTGAGAAACTGCAATACCTTTTTTTTTTACGGTTCATTCTTCCTTTTCTTTTCTTTGCTATTAAGATTTGACGGCGATTTAGTCTCGCAAGTCTTTGAGCATCTGAAGATAAAAACATATTCAAGGGTCTTGGTTATAGGTTTAGCTCATCTGTTCAATTAACTTAACTGTGTAGGATTTCACATTACCTTGAATTTGTACTCTGGACTCTTCCCTTTGAACTTGAACATAATTCTCTTCACCTTAGAAAACATATAATTTGATCTTTCATTTAGTTTATATGTTTGTCAAAAGAGGAGCTCGGTCTGTGATTAACAGTTATTCATTTTGAGGAATAAGCTTACTTGTTGAAGATTCGAATTGTGGCCTGGCCGTATTAGTTGTCTGTCGTCTTCGCTTTGTCTGGTTTTCATTATCTTCCTTCTTTCGTTTCTTGTTGGCCGTACTGTTCTCGCCGATCATGGAGGTTCTTTTTGCTTTGATACTATTTTTTTTTAATTGTTTAGGATTTACCTATATGATTTTCCGTACTTTAATAACCCATTCGTAACGTTTAGATTTCATATTAAGACCATTTTGAAGGCTGTATAATTAATTCTCGTACAGGGTGTGATCTGTTTTTATTGTGCTTTCGTTAACGGGCCATTTATCTTCTTTCACGACCGTTGTAGTGGTTCTTGTTTATTGTTGTTGTTTTTAATGGGCCTTACCTCTTTTATTTCATATTTGTCGCCTTTCCGAAGTATGTTTTCCGCGTTAAAGTTTCTTCTCCCATCTTGAAGTTCCAGTTTAGTAAGAGAAGAAGTGGAAGACCGAAAATGGCGATGTGGTGCTCGTTTTACAAGCTCTGTTAGCAAGAATAACGTCTTCCTTCGGAAAGAGGTATGATCTGTACTGTTATAGAGCATAAAGTGTTGGTATCTGTGTTTTAAGTTTTGTAAGCTGTTTCCACACATTGCTCTTTTGGTTTCCATAAATGGTTTACCAATTTACTCAGTTTCCATTTCTTCTCATTAGCCATACAAGTATTATTGTGAGTGGAGTTGTTTGTGGGAGATGGATATTTATAGGTGGGACTAAAGTAACGGTGAGAGAGGTCATGGTAGTGGTTTAAAGGCTGAATTGAAGAGGAGTATTGAAGAAGAAATTTGATGATGAGAATTGAAGAAGGATGTTAGTGATCCCCGACGGTTTTGAGCTTCGGTGGAGGAGAAGCCAAAGCGATCTGTACAGAGGAGGGGGACGATAGGGTTTGCAGATAGGGTTTGTAAATTTGGGCTTAAGTAAAATATTCATGTTGTTGGGCGAGTGGAACATTTTTAAGCTGGTTGCTTTGTGGCCTTTTGGGTGAGAGGAACATTTTTAAGCAGTTTGCTTTGTGGGCTTGTTTTTTTTTGTAGACATTAAGGTTCAAAATAATAGCCTGTTAAGGAAGAGAGTATGGTGAGCAGAAAATATTAATATGGCCTGTTAAGATGAGTTATGTTTGGGAGTGAACACGTGTTGCTTTATAGGAAAGAAGGTGGCTAATTATATAAAGGATGGAAACGAATATGATGAATTGATATGGCCGTAGAATCTGGATTTAAGGAAAATATTTCATTTTTGACCAAAAAACCAAAAAATGTAGTATGTTATTTATTTTCTTATATTAACTAGTATGTTATTTGTTTGTTATTGTATTTTTTCTCTCATGTGCAAGTTGTAACCATATTATGCGATTAAATAAGGTGACCGTCCTACCTACAAATGAAAAAATATGATTCGACACGTGTCGATACAGTATTGGCAATATCTTGTGACGTTCGTCTCCTCACCAAGTCACTTTAATTTACACCATAAATCTGCCCAACTGTAACCATTAAAGACCTATACAATGCATCACATATTTGTTTTGTTTTCCATTTCAATGAAATACCCCAAAATTTCAAATTTCACCTAACAATTTAATCCACCTATTATATTAAATTTTATTAAATGCTATGGGATGATCTTAATTTAACCGTCGATAGGTGTCAAATGATATAAATGAATGTCCATTTGATGTTTCTATTTTCGTAGATTTAAGTTAAAAAATTGAAGATACAAAATTAAGGCATTGATCAACTACCTTCTTTACTCAAATGTGTTAATTTTTTCCCATCCCAATGTATTCTAATCTTTGACTTTAAAACCGTTTGTAGAAACATTTCATATTCATGCATTGACACATGTAATAAATTTTAGTGGCACTTTCCGTAATTATATATAGAATGCAAGGGTAATCCCATACCATACTACCCTATAAATAAACAGGCAAACAACGAGAACTAAAAACGCAAAAGACAGAGATCTTAAAAGAAAATACAAAAGCAATAACACAGCGAAATGGGTTTGGTTACAGATGAAGTGAGAGCTAGGGCAGAGAAATACACAGGAGATGAGTTATGCCGAGAGAAGACGAAGGAGTTCCTCCAGGAAGTTAATATGCCTAATGGGTTATTGCCATTGAAGGACATAGAAGAGGTTGGTTACGACAGAGAGACAGGTGTTGTGTGGCTGAAGCAGAAGAAGAGCATCACACACAAGTTTGACGCCATTGGGAAACTTGTCTCTTATGGCACTGAGGTCACCGCCGTTGTGGAAGTTGGAAAGATCAAGAAGCTGACCGGTGTTAAGGCCAAGGAGCTTCTTATTTGGGTCACTCTCAATGAACTTGCCTTGGAGCAGCCAACAAGTTCAGGGAAGATAAATTTCAGGACACCAACCGGTCTGTCCAGGACTTTCCCGGTTTCCGCTTTTGTGGTTCCTGAGGTTGAGAAGCCTGCAATGGAAAAGACCACTGGAATTAAAGAAGCTGTTGCAATCAGAGATGCTTAGTTACTTAAGTCTCTCTTTATCTCTTTTTAATTATCTTATTCATGTAATACTTTCTGCTTTCCGCTGTTTAAATTCCTATATTAATAAGATTTAAGATACTAATTTCCAGACTAAACCACAATAAATCGGAATATCCTTCAAAAACTTATGAACTAAAGCTTTGGTTTTACTTGTCTAGATCTGAACCTTCTGATGTTAACATTTCAACAGAAAGCTACTTTAAAATGAATGATCGGATCCATGTGTCATCTTATGCTTTTAATAAAGGAAACTCAGAGGTTACTTCATAACCAATCATTTCTTCAAAATTTCTTGCAAGCTATAACAATTTAACAACCTCAATAGTCACGATAAAGAGAAGTTATGCTATAAATAGGCCAACAACATATGATCCATTGAAGCGGGTTAAGATTGTCCTGACACCAGAGTTAGCCATACCTGATCTAAAACGAGGTATGGCGATCTTTGTTCTTTAGTAAGTAGGACCACTCTCCATTACTGTATCTATGCATAAAGAGATTCATCCAGTAATGGTAGTTAAGTCACGAGTCTCTGACATTTTCAGATTCTGTGTTGTTAAACAATATCTTCGTTAGTTGGTTCTTGCATCATGTTCGTCTCAGAGACCATCTTGAATGGGCGAAAAAGACACCGATAACTTAACCAGAAACAGAACTACATTAGACGCTCTTCTCCAAATTGCTCAATCACGAAATCAGAAACGAAATTTTCATCTTTGTGTATCATGTCAAGTTCCGACTTCTTGATCATGAACTAAGGAGTCTAAGTCAGGAACATAGCCAGCTTCTCTTGTCTCCTTTATCAGTAAACCCAAGACTGAATACACAGAATCTGCACTAGGACAGGCTTTATCACTCACAGCGAAGCTAAAAACCTGATTCTCCATCAGAATCCAGCTCATACCAGCTTCTTTTTTGTTGCCCATCATCCTCATCATCTTCCTCACTCTCGCAAAATCTCTCCATTTCCCTTCAGCTGCATATATATATGAGAGTAACACATAAGTCCCAACCATTCTCGGTTTTAACTCCATAACTTTCCTTACAGCTAATCTACTTATCGGCCCCGTGTGTTTATGCGCTTTACAAGCTCCCAAGATCGCTACCCACGTGGACTCGTCCGCTTTAAACGGCATCCTCTCAACCAACTCATAAGCCTCTCCTATTTTCCCAGCTCTTCCAACCAAATCCACCACACAGTTGTAGATATCTTTATCTGGCTTTACCCCATACTCACTCTCCATCACCTTAAAGTACTTCAATCCTTTCTCCACTAAACCCGCATGACGGCAAGCGGTTAGAACCGCCATGAACACAATCCGGTCAGGTCTAATACCAGAACTAACCATTTCATCAAAAAGCTCAACAGCTTCTGCTCCATAACCATGTGATCCGTAACCAATCATCATCGAAGTCCAAGATACAAGATTCCTCCTCTCTGCAATCTCGCTGAACACTCTTTTAGAGTCCGGTATGTCACCACATTTAGCATACATATCGATCAAAGCATTAGCTAACTCAACGTTCTTGTTAAACCCTCTTCTATAAATCCTTCCGTGAAGCTGCTGACCACAGTTTAACGCTGCTATATTAGCGCACGCAGCTACTAAGCTTGTGAAAGTGTAATAGTTTGGCACAAAGCCTTGTGATTCAAACCGCTGAAACATAAGTAGAGCTTCGCTGCTGTCTGATCGTTCTAGCTCGGATATCAATGTGTTCCATGTGATCAAATCTCTTTCTCCCATCTCATGAAAGTAGCGTTTCGCCTCTGTTAAATATCCACACCTACAGTACAAGTCCAATATAGAGTTCATCACCGGAAGGTTAGAGTGGAAACCGCGTTTAACCACCGACGCGTGAATCTGCTCTCCGGTTGTAACAGAATCAATCGAAGCTGAAGCTCGAACCGCTATTGTTATACAGTGAGGAGTCACATCTTGATTCTCCTGAAAACATAAAACATATCAAAATCTTGAAATCTCAATCCCAAAACATAAGCAAGTCACTTAAAATGTGAGGAACGTACCAGCAACATTTGCTTATACATCTTTAAACCACTAATGCCATCACCTAAGTGTGTAAAACCAGTGATTAGAGTAGTCCAAGTGACGTCGTTTTTCACCTTGATATCCCGAAAAATCAAACAAGCAGCGTCCATTGTTGCTGAACAAGTAGCGTACATATTCATTAAGGCATTGCCAACGTAGAGAGAACCTTCCATACCAAGTTTAACCACAACCCCATGAACCAAACCACCATAAGCCAAAACCTTGAGGTTTCTACAAGACGTGAGGACACTGGAGAGTGTGAACTCATTCGGGTCTGTTCCTTGCCTAAGCATCTCGCGGAAACACTCCCAAGCGCGTGCGTTGTGATTAGAAGAAGTGTAGCCTTTGATCATTGCGGTCCAAGCCACTACGTCTCTCTCAGGCATTTCGTCGAACAGTGAGCGTGCTTCTTCGACTAAGCCTTTTTCGAAATAAGAAAGGATGAGATTTGTGGCTAATATGTGATGCTTCTTTGGTCTATAAGGAGACTCTGTGTTTTGATTCGGCTCGACGCAAGCGTTACGTAGAGAGCTTCTGACAAAGTTTGGGATTGGTTTAAACGCATTGGAGCGCACATGTTTCGTGATGCTCATGTCTCTTTACCTTCAGACCTCAACACTGTCTAATAATAATTTGTTCGGGACTTCGTTTGGGTTCTGTAGTTATTTCGCCATTGTCAGTAGCTGTTCACCCAAACAAACAGAAATTTACATTCTAGGTAATTTCTTGTGGTATTATATTCCTAACTCTGTTGTTTAAAGGGAATCTTTATTATCATTTAGCATATATATTTTTGTTTTTGCCCTTTTTCTATTAATTATGGATATGATAACATAAATATTAGATGGAAGATGTTGGTTTTATATACCATATCATAGACATATAATAACATAAATATCAGATCTAAAATATGTTGATATAGACAATATGTTTTTGTTTATGTGTCAACTAATTTGTGTATACTATATCTTTTCCATAGTCTTGCAGCGAATTTATTAAAACACTTTTGTATGGATATCAAGACACATTCATATCTACATTGTTATAAATTTGTATAGTTGTTGACAAAAAAAATATGTGTATAGTTAGTAAATAGCTATTATGTGTCTACGAAGTTATTAAATATTATTGAAAATGATTATTATTCAGGAATTTATGAATTTATGATTGGTTAGTATTTATATAGAATTATTTATAGACATAAAAAAGTTATCCGATCATAGAAATGTTTTAATGGATAAAATATAATATTTTCAAATTATAATTTTTGGATAAATATGTATAAATAAGTGAATAAAATTAAATAGACTGATCTTATATTTATGTCTACAAGTGTTTATTTATAAATATGTAAAATATACCAAATTAGATATTAAAATATAGAGAAAAATTATAGCTATTACTATAAAATTAAAAATAGTTTTTGTTTCAAAAAATAATCAAATTAATACATGATAAATATAATAAAATAAATGGTTTTTTGCCACACATAATAAAGCAGATTATAACTTCTTAAAAATAAAGTGAAAAAAATAAAAAGCAAAAATGGCATGAGAGAGATAAGAGAGTTTAAAATATTTTTTTGAAGGCAAAAGTGATATCACAAACTATATAAGTCCTTCAAAACAACAAAATCTCTAAAATTGTAAACTAAACTAAAAAAGCCACTCAAAATATTAATCATTCTTTTTTAAAAAAGTTAGGAAAATTTACTAAAAAATCTCTTAAAATGAGATTTTGACTAAAATAATGATATCTTTGATAATTACTAAAGGCTTGATTTGTTCCACGCTACCAATTACAAACACAATTTTTGCGGATGTTAGTGCTTATTAGTATTTGCTAACAATCATATAATATATTATATGTTTTTTACTTGTCTATATCACTACAAATTCGCTAAATCTACCCAAATATTAACCATTAGAGACCTATATAATGCATCAAATATTTGTTTTCTTTTCCATTTCAATCTAATAACCCCAAAATATGAAGTTCACTTAATATTTTAACCCACCTATTATATTAAGTTTTATTAAATGATGGGATAATACTAGTAATTTAATCGTAAATAGGTTGAAATGATATAAATGAATTGCTATTTGAAGTAATTTGATGTTTCAATATTTGCAGATCAATACTATTAAAATAAAAATACACATATTTATTAACTTTTATTCATATATTAGAAAATACTAAAATTTCATTAAGAGTATCATACTTAATCGCATATGATCATATAAAGATTAATTATCATAAATAATAATATATTAATTATTATTTTTCTCCTAGAAACATACCATTTTGATTCAATTTTTTTGTTTGTAAAAAATGTTATTCTGATCTTATAATTATTATAACGATAATTTTATCAAAATTAAAATATCATAAATTATTTTAAAATTATGATCTTATACTATTATAACTAAAATAAATTTCGATTAAAATTAATATAATATATATTTTTATTTCTACAAAATAAAATATATAAAACGATAAAAACTTAAATAATATGATTTATCAATGAGTTAAAGTTTAGTAAAATTAGATAATATACCTATATTAAAAATAAAATAATTACATCTTAAACTTTCACATTTATAAATATATTTTATCCAAAAAATAAATATCAGAAAAATTAAATATCAGAAATTTTTTTAAAAAAATTATGATAAATGAAAATAAAAAATTTATTTTCTATTCAATTAAAATTATCTCTTAAAATTAAGTCCGTGTTTTCAAAGCTCGGGTCAAAGTGTAGTTAACTTAAAAACTAAAGACACAGTTAAGGCAATGGATTCTTTACTCAAATGTGTTTATTTTTTCCCATCCTAATGTCTTATAATCTTTGACTTTATAATCGTTTGTAGAAACATTTCATATTCATGCATTGACACAAGTAATAAATTTGAGTGGCATTTTCGGTAATTAAATATGCAAGGATAATCTCATTATTCCATACCATACTACCCTATAAATGAGGAGCCAAACAATGACAACTCAAAAAACCAGAAGACAAAGATCTTAAAAACAAAAACAAAAGCAATAAACAGAGAGATGGGTTTGGTTACAGATGAAGTGAGAGCTAGGGCAGAGATATACACAGGAGATGAGTTATGCCGAGAAAAGACGAAGGAGGTTCTCCGGGAAGTTAATATGCCTAATGGGTTATTGCCATTGAAGGACATAGAAGAGGTTGGTTACGACAGAGAAACAGGTGTTGTGTGGCTGAAGCAGAAGAAGAGCATCACACACAAGTTTGAAGCCATTGGGAAACTTGTCTCTTACGGCACAGAGGTCACCGCCGTTGTGGAAGTCGGAAAGATCAAGAAGCTTACCGGTGTAAAGGCCAAGGAGCTTCTTATTTGGGTCACTCCCAATGAACTTGCCTTGGAGCTGCCAACTAGTTCGGGGAAAATCAATTTCAGGACACCGACAGGTCTGTCCAGGACTTTCCCGGTTTCGGCTTTTGTGGTTCCTGAGGTTGAGAAACCTGCAAAGGAAAAGACCACTGGAATAAAAGAAGCTGTTGCAATCAGAGATGCTTAGTTACTTAAGTCTCTCTTTCGCTCTTTTGAATTATCTTAATCATGTAATACTTTCTGCTGCTGCTGTTTAAATTCCTATATTAATAAGATTTAAGATCCCAATTTCCAGACTAAAACACAATACACCGGAATATCTTTTAAAAAACTCTGAACAAGCTAAGCTTTGGTTCTAATTATCTAGATCTGAATGTTCTGATGTTAACGTTTCAACTGAAAGCTACTTTAAAATGGATGATCAACCATTTTTTTGCTTTTAATAAAGGTAATTCAGAGGTTACTTCGTAACCAACCATTTCTTCAATGTTTCTTGCAAGCTATTACACTTTAACAACCTCAATAGTCAATACAATAAAGATAAGTTATGCTATAAATAGGCCAACAACATATGATCCATTGAGGCGGGTTAAGATTGTATGGCGATCTTTGTTCTTTAGTACGTAGGATCAGTCTCCATTAATTACTGTATCTGTGCATAAAGAGATCTGTCCAGTAATGGTAGTTAAATCAAGAAAGAGTCTCTGACATTTTCAGAGTCTGTATTGTTAAACCATCTTCACTTTCTTGATCTTTCGTTACTCGTTTCTTGCATAATGTTCATCTCAGTGACCATCTTGAATGGTGAAAAAGACATCGATAACTTAGCCATAAACAGCACCAAGAGCATAACTATAGGAAAGGCTATTGTCCAAATTACTTTGTGTATCATGTTCAAGTTCCGACTACTTGTCTCCTTTCTCAGTAACCCCAAAACTGAATACACAGAATCTGCATTAGGACACGCTTTATCACTCACAGCGAAGCTAAAAACCTGAATGTCCACCAGGATCCAGCTCATTCCAGCTTCTTTTTTGTTCCCCATCATCTTCCTAACTCTCGCAAAATCTCTTCATTTCCCTTCTGCTGCATATATATATGAAAGCATCACATAAGTCCAAACCATTTTCGGCTTCAAATCCATAACTTTCCTTGCAGCTAGTCCACTTATCAACCCCGTGTGTTTTATGCGCTTTATAAGCTCCCAAGATTGCTCCCCACGTTGACTCGTCCGCCTTAAACGGCATCCTCTCAACCAACTCATAAGCCTCTCCTATTTTCCCACATCTTCCCAGCAAATTCTCCACACACAGTTGTAGATATCTTGATCTGGCTTTACCCCATACTCACTCTCCATCACCTTAAAGTACTTCAACCCTTTGTCCACTAAACCGGCGTGACGGCAAGCGGTCAGAACCGCCATGAACACGATCCGGTCTGCTCTAATACCAGAACTCACCATTTCATCAAAAAGCTCAATAGCTTCTGCTCCTTAACCATGTGATCCGTAACAAATCATCATAGAAGTCCAAGATACAAGATTCCTCCTCTCTGGGATTTCGCCGAACACTCTTTTAGAGTCCCGTATGTCACCACATTTAGCATGCATATCGATCAAAGCATTACCTAACTCAACGTTCTTGTTAAACCTTCTTCTATATATCCTTCAGTGAAGTTGTTGGCCACAGTTCAACGCACGCAGCTATTACGCTTGTGAAAGTGTAATAGTTTGGCACAAAGCTTTGCGATTCAAACCGCTGAAACATGAGTAGAGCTTCGCTGTATCGTTCGAGCTCAGATATCAAAGTGTTCCATGTAATTAGATCTCTTTCTCCCATCTCATGAAAATAGCGTTTCGCCTCAGTACAAGTCCAATATAGAGTTCATCACCGGAAGGTTAGAGTGGAAACCGCGTTTAACCACTGACGCGTGAATCTGCTCTCCGGTTATAACAGAATCAATCAATCGAAGCTCAAGCTCTAACCGCTACTGTTATACAGTGAGGAGTCAAATCTTGATTCTCCTGAACACATAAAACATATCAAAATGTTGAAATCTCAATCCCAAAACATAAGCAAGTCACTTAAAATGTGAGGAACGTACCAGCAACATTTGCTTATACACCTTTAAACCGCTAATGCCATCACCTAAGTGTGTAAAACAGGTGATTACAGTAGTCTAAGTGACATCGTATAGAGTTAATGGTAAGAACTATAGAGATGACTAGATTGTAGACAGTGGTGTTCCGCATCATATGACTGGTCTTGTAGAGTGTTTATTTGATATACATACCATTGCACCTTAGCAGGTTTAGCAAATAGAAAACTAGTAATTGCAGATTAAAAAGCAAGCATTGTTTTGACTAAAACTCGGACATTGCTTAGTGTTCTTTATGTGAAAGAGTTGAAATGAAATTTAAAATTTTCTACCAATGTAATAGAGAAAAATTTCAGAATTTCATTGCATTTCAATGTGAAAAAATTGAAATGCAATGCAATCTGAAAATTTTCTACGTTAAACATATGATTTCAAAACAAATGTTCTGGCTAAATTTACCCAAAAAAAATTATAATTTTGATTACTTTTATTGTTAAATTTTGGGACATGATTATCTTTTATAATTAGATGATTCTCTCATGCTCATGCACGGATGTAAATATTTATAAAATAACTTCTCTCGAAATAAATTCTCTTCAGCAAATATTTACAAAATAACTTCTCTTCAAAATTATTGGTTAATATTATATTTTTATTTGTTTATAGGAAGCTTCAAAATTTTTAAGAAGTTTTTTCTGAAATTTTAGAACTTAAAAAAAAGCATTGTTAAAAATTGAGAAAGACATTATAAACTTTTAGGAAAATCTTGCTAAAATTTGTAAATAACTAGTTGCTCAAATAAAAATTTACTAAGCTTTTCTAAAAACTATCTATTGTTTTAAAAAGATATTTTTATATATTGAGAAAGACATTATAAAATTTTAGAAATATCTTACTTAAATTTGTATGAATATTTTTAGATATCTAGAAATTTTTAAAAAAGCTTTCTTGAAAATGTAAAAAGTTTTTCTATTTTTTTAAAAAATATATTCTTAAAGATTGAGAAAAAATATAAAATTTTCGGAATATTTTACTAAAATTTTCAAATTACTAGTCGATCAAATACAAATTTAGGAAGTTTATCTAAATTATTTTTCTATTTTTTTAAAAAGAAATTTTTAAATATTGAGAAAGATATTCTAAAATTTTAGGAGTATCTTAGTAAAATTTTTATGAGTATTTTTAGATATCTAGAAATTTTAGTTTTAGAATTTATGAAGCTTTCATGAATTTTTAGGAAAGATTTATATAAATTTAGAGAGACCATCATAAATTGTATGTTAATTAGAAGTTGATAAAAAAAAACTAATTTAGGAAGTTTATCTAAGCTTTTAGAAAGGCTTTCCTGAACTTTTAAAAAGTTTTTAGAATGTTTTAAAAAGATATTTTTTAAAATTGAAAATACATTATAACTTTTAGGAAGATCTTAGTAAGATTTTTATGAGTTTTCTCAGATATCTAAACATGTTAATTTTGAAATTTATGAAGTTTTCTTGATGGATTTAAGAATGATTCAAGAGTTTAGGAAGCCTTTCCTAAAACCAGATTAGTTATTATATTTATTTAGATTTAATCTTAATTATGACTTATGAATTTATATGAACTATTTTTTTGAATAGTTTCTGGATAAAATATACCAGCTCTTTCAACTATAATAATTCTTGAATATATAACAATTTAGGAAAACTTCCTAAATCTGAGTTATCATTTCCATAAAATATAAAACAATATAAAAAAAAAGATTCAAAGTTGCTAACATGACTCAAAGTTACTAACATGACTCAAATACACAATTAGGAAGACCGTCCTAAACCTGTGTTATTTTTCCTCAAATAATAGAAGACTGTTTTATTATATATATTCATAATTTACAATCTTATTGTATAAAGTATCAACATTTAAAGTTAGAAACTCACAAAATCATGACAAGTGGTAATCTGATGATTTAAGATGTTGACATGTATCAAAATACATTCTTTTTTTTTAACACTGATTTATTATTTTTTGCAAATTTATGAGATATTATATTGACAAATCTTACAATTGGCAATTATATCATCTTATGAAGATCTACGCCTGCCAAGTTTACCTGAACCTCCCTTATGAAGATCCACGCCTGCCAAGTTTACCTGAACCTGCCTTATGAAGATCCATGCTTACCGATTCCACCTGAACCTGCCTTATCCTTCATTATAAAGATCCACACCTGTCAATTCCACCCGAACCTATCTTATGATCGATATCTGACGGTTGTACTTGCACCACGTCGAAGATCTCTTGTAAACTTGTCGCTTTTAATCTACATAATAAATCACGATCTCTGGGAATTGAAACCCAGACCTCCGGATGTAGAAGCATTAATGAACCTTTAATCAAACCACTGAACTGAAGGGCCTTCCACAAAAAAATAATAACCAAAAAAGAATAAAAAAACTCTAAAATTAAAAATTTTGAAAAGTTATTTCCTTTATTAATAACCAAAAAAGTAAATCATAAAGCGAAAAGGATTAAAAAAATTTTCAAAAAAAGAAAGTTTTTTCCAAAAAGAAGATTTACAAAAAAAAAAAAACATTTATAAATGAAAAAGGATTTAAAGAATTTTCATTTTCTTAGAAATCATAAATTCCAGAAAAATAGAAATACTCACTCTTATATAAAGGTATCTATTCTATCATAATTTTTCATCAAACACAAAAATACAATCCTAAAAATTCGATAATATGGTAAGAGTTACGAGAAGTATCATCCACTTTCTAATCAAAATCTTTCCGATGTATGGTTATTAATTGTAATTTTGTTTTAATTGTAAAACATAGACATCACCACATGTGTCAATTTATTATTGATCTACTTTTTTAAAACATCAAAAATTAATTAAATACTTCAATTATGTAGAAAAAAAATTATTTAATAATGGTGAGAAACGTTTTTGAGGTTTTAACGGATGGAGATGGCTTTAGGGTTATAAAACATTATATTGAATAATTTAATGTGAAATTTAACAGAAAATTTCAAATATATGATCGATATTAATATGTTAATGTAAATTATTTCATTAGAATTTGTTATTATGTGTGACTATGTTTTACAAAAAAAAAGAATTAAATGTAAATTTTTTAAATTGTAAAACATACATTATAGTATTTTAAGGGGTTTTTTATGAATTTATTAATTCATAAATTATATTGAGTTTTAAATGATATAATATTTAAAATCAGACTGAAAACTTTTTATTCACTTAGAGGTTTTATTTTTCTAAATATTGATTGGTCTATTAGTTTTTCAAATTTATTAATCAAGGGTTACAAAAAAAATATTTTTGAATAATTCAAATGAATTTTATTATTAATTTTTTATTTTATTTTTTACCTACTTATCAGGTGGGTCCTTATCTAGTAATTAATAATGGCTTGCTCATATAGTTATAAGAAAACCATACGACTTTGTTACACATATAACAACACAAGAGCGATGAAATTTAAAGATTCTCAAGCGCTATCGAGACTGTAACTTCCACTTTCATTTATAATTATTTCTGATGGTTTCTCTCTAATCTTGAATTTCAAGGGTGGAATTTTAATCGTTCATAGAAAAGAAATCATCCATTTACGCACCTGAAAACATCACAAAATTTGAAGAAACCAGATTTAGTAAAAGTTTCCTAAATACAAACAATAACTTCCTAAACTCTTTCTAAAATACAGTTTAGTAATGCCTACCTAAATAAAAACATATGGTTCCTAAAAGCTTCATAAAAAAAACCAACAAGTGAGAGATAAACAATCCAAGTTTGATTTTTGTAATGAATTTCAGTAAATATTTCTTAAATACCAACAAATGTTTCCTAAATATTTGAATAACAAATGAGATGAACAATCAAACTTGAATATTTTTTGAAATTTTTTCAGTAGGTCAATAAGATTTTAGTAAAGCTTAGATATCAATTTTTTTGCTTCTTAAGTCGTTCAACTAAAATACGAGTTTAGTAACATCTTCCTAAATACAAACAAAGGATTCTTAAAACCTAGAGCCTTCATACAAAACCAACAAACAAGACATAAATAACATAATGAGTTTCAGTAAGGTTTTTATAAATATCAATAATGTTTTTTTAAACCAAACAATAAACAATCGAAAGTTTGAACCTTGTGATGAGATTTCAATAAAGCCTTTCTAAATACCAACAAATATTTCCTAAAAAACCAACAAGTAAGACATAAAAAAATAAATGAGATACTTAAACAATCGAAAGTTTAAATCTTGTGATGAGATTTCAATAAAACCTTCCTAAATCTATTATAAATCCTTTATAAAGTACCAAAAAATTCAAAATAAAACACCCTAGGTTCAGAAGAAAACAAAAATCAGTTTCAAAAGATAAACAACCTTCATTTGATTGTTTAATGAGAAATCTTCTACAAACGAGAAGGAGCACCACGACCACCAAACTTTTTGGGCTCGCACCGCCTCAGATCTGCCACGAGTAGAGTTATGTCGTCTCGAATCAGAATTTCCAACCATAAACAAATGAGAGCTCACGATTCATATCTGAGTTTGGAAAATTACAGAAGAATAGTGGTGGATAACGAGCACTTGAGAAGAAGGAAGAAGAAAATTGTGTTACCTGACGGTGAAGCTACTCCGGCGACGTTCGGTTTCCATCGACGATATCAATCTTTCACGGAGAAGAAAAATGGCGGAGAAATGAGTGAAAGAGATGTGATCAATTAAATAAAACACTCTTGTCATTTCTTCCTTCCCAAAACATTTTGGAATAAAACCCAAAAATTGTACTAAAATAGAAACTTGTCTTAAAATTTTGATTATCATCACTTTACAATTTAAAAAAAAAGAAATTAAGAAAAAAAACCAATCAAAGTCCAAGTAAAATTTGATAGGTTCACCTGTTATCACCCACAAACGCAACCGCAATGGATGGTAGCGGTTAATGGCATTTAATAACAATATAAAAACTACTTTATATCGTTTTATACCATTTTATACCGTTAAAATCCAAAAACTGTTTTCCGCAAACATTTGTGGTTTCGATGGATAATAATTAAATTTTTAAAATTTTTTAAAAATAATTAAAAATATTTATAATAAAAAGTCTATACGATAAGTTAGTTAACCAAACAAAATTAATAAATTAAAATTAAAAATTTGATATTATAATTGTAAAATATATGAACAAATTTGATAGTTTCTAATTAATAATCACTAACCACTTATCATAATTTTATATTAATAAAGTTTTTAAACTAAATTTTTTTTGAGAATTAATTTTATACTAATTTTGTTATAATAATATGTTATAAATCATATGGGATTGTCATAACCAGTCCGGCCCATGACCAGTCTGTCTGTTTAGTCATTGGCGGCTACTTTTCCTAATCCATGTTGGATTAGGATTTTCCTTTTCACTGTACTTTCCTTTTCTGTTTAGGAAAAGAAATTTCTTTTTCTCTTGTGTATTCACCCTTATATAAGAGATTCATTACTTATTAAATAATCTACATAATTTCTTCAATCTTTTTTCTCATTATTCACAACACGTTATCAGCAAGATTGTTTTAAAACCCTAAGCTACGTTTCCAACCAAAACCCTAATCCCTACCGTTAATCACCAGCCTGTCCGGACGAACGAGCTCAGCCTGATCTTAAGGTACGACCTTCTCCTGTTCATAGTCCATTCAACCCAGTCGGAAGTTTTAAGGTAAGTCAACAAAACCCTAATCATCCAAACCCTGAAACCCTAATCTCATACATTTTATAATTACCCTGAAAATTGAATATAAATACATTACCTAATAGAATCCATATGTTAGCCTTGCTAAATTCATTGATTAATTGATTGCTAAAACTGATCGAATGTTTTAAGATTGAAACTGCGTGATAGTCCGATCAGCATATGACCATAAGAACATATAGATCTCATACGCTAGGTTTTACTTGTTAGGAATGTCTTGTTTGGTCGTGAGACTTGTTTGATAAACATCATACATCCGCATGACTTGCTTTGCATCATATCCGCATGAACATTAAATTTTTATATGATATCACATGTCGAAAGTCAACAACTTGGATTTTGCTGCCATAAATCTCTCGGGAGATAATTAGTTACAATGGGCACTGGATACTAAGATTATCCTAAAATCAAAGGGACTCGGTGAATGCATCACTGAGGACAATAATGAGTCCGAACAGAATAGATACAAAGCCATCTTAATTATTCGCCATCATCTTGCTGAGAGTCTCAAAGATCAGTATTTGACAATTGAGAATCCTTTAGACCTTTGGAGAGAATTAAAAATGAGATATGATCACCAAAGAACAGTGTTATTACCAAAGGCTATGTATGATTGGATAAATCTCAGAATCCAGGACTTCAAATCTGTGGATGAGTATAACTCAGCCCTATTTAAGATATTTTCTAAATTGAAACTGTGTGGTGAGGATATAACAGAAAAGGATATGCTAGAAAAGACATTTTCCACATTCCACACAAGTAATGTATTGTTACAACAAAAATACCGTGAAAAGGGCTTCACGACATATGCAAGTCTGATCTCATGCCTATTACTCGCCGAGTAAAACAATGAATTATTGATGAGAAATAGTGAATTAAGACCTCTTAGATCAACCCCACTTCCTGAAGCCAATGTGGCCGCAGAGGCAAAGAAAGAATCCAACCACGTCCAGAAAGAATATAGGCAACATGGCCGTGGGCGTGGAAGATGGCAAGGACGTGGCCGTGGCCACTATAATCCTTATGGTCAAGGATAAGGCCGAGGCCATGGGTACCAACCCGATTTTAACCGTGGTCGAGGCCGAGGCAGTGGTACCTCCTTTAAACCGCAAAATTCAACCACCAATCAGTATGCCATCGATGTGGAATAGGTAATCATAGGGCTAAAACATGTCGAACTCCCAAACATCTTGTTGACCTCTACCAAGAGAGTATTAAAGGGAAGAATCCTGAAGCCCACTTGGTCCATCAAGATAACGAAGATGATTTTGATCATGAACAAGATGATCATATGAAATATGAAATTTCTGATTGCCTAAAATAATCAAGTTGATTTCGACATCAAGATTTTTTTTTATGTTTGCTTCATGTTTTCCTTTAGTTTTATCTCTTTGAATTTATTTTTACTGCTATGAACTTAATAAAATAAAAGGATTTTTTAAGGTCTTTAAGATAAGATTCTTGTTTTGAAGAACGAAAGATGACATGGATATATTCGTGGTGGATAGTGGGTCAAGCCACACGATTCTAAGAGACAAAAGATACTTCATTAATCTTACACTTAAAAGCGCCAATATAAGTACCATAACAGGTATGGCCAATCTAATAGAAGGCTATGGCCAGGTAAATATATTGTTGCCTAAGGGTATGCATGTAGAAATATCTGATGCACTATATTCACCCAGCTCAAAGAGAAATCTATTGAGTTTTAAAGACATCCAAATGAATGGTTTCCATGTTGAAACTAAGGGCAAAGGAAACAAAGAGTTCCTTCAAATATTTGAAATTTCCCAAGGCCATAAAAAAGTTTTAGAGACTATACCTGCCGTTTCTACAGGCTTTTACTGTGCTAAGATCAGTATGATAGAGGCTTATGCCACGGTAAACAAAGTATTTATCGAAAATTTCACTCTTTGGCACGACCGGCTTGGCCATCCCGGTTCGACCATGATGCGAAAATTGATATTAAATACAAATGGGGACACATTGAAAGAAAGAAGAGTTATCCCAAAGAATCTCACGTGTGTAGCATGTTCACAAGGGAAACTCATTGTTAGGCCATCACCAGTTAAAATGACTAAGGAAACAATAAACTTTCTGGAAAGAATACAAGGTGAGATCTGTGAACCAATACACCCACCTTGTGGGATGTTTGGATATTTTATGGTCCTTACAAAAGCTATCTAATCAATTGTCAGATTCTTTTGCTTTGATTAGCTGACCCGAAGAGAGTAACAAAATAATATATATCAGCTGTGAATGCACCAATTTGTATTGATGTCCAAGAAGGGCACAATTAAGTTGCTACAGAGTCTAAAGCATGTTTGAAACGTGGTAGACCAATAGGTTCTAAAGATAAGAACCCTCGGAAATTAAAGAAAGATGCTGAGAATGAATCCGACGTTAAGGAAACTCTAGACATGACCGAACCTAAGGTACCAAATAATGAGGCTTGGGACGCCAAGCTTCAAGGTACATACGTTCCTGATAATAATGAGATCTCAATCAATTATGTTATGTTTGGAATACAATGGAACCGAAAGAATGTCGACATTGATGATATATTTGCATACAAGGTAGCACTTGAACTTATGAATATAAACGAGGATCAAGAACCCACGTCTATCTTAGAGTGCACTCGACGATCAGATTGGAAAAAATGGAAAGAATCTATAAACGTGGAGTTAAATTCTTTAAGAAAAAGAAATGTCTTTCGTCCAATAATTCGGACACCTTTTGATGTTATACCAGTTGGACATAAATGGGTCTTTGTGAGGAAAAGAAATGAACATGGTGAAATCGTGAGATATAAAGCACGGTTTGTTGCACAAGGATTCTGACATAGACCAGTGATAGATTATGAGGAGACATACTCCCCTGTGGTGGATGCTACTACTTTTAGATTCCTAATAAGTCTGGCTTTAAGAGAGAAATTAGACTTGCGGTTAATGGATGTAGTAACTGCATATTTATATGGTCCAATGGATAATAAGATATACATGAAAGTACCAGAGGGTATTGAGCTGAAAGATAAAATAAGTTCTCGAGAACAACATTGTATAAAGTTGAACAAATCTCTTTATGGATTGAAACAATCAGGTCGAATGTGGTATAATAGACTAAGTGAGTACTTAGTCAAAGAGGGCTATAAGAATGATCCCATCAGTACATGTATATTCATAAAGAAGTTCGATAAGGGGTTTGTAATCATTGCAGTGTATGTTGATGACCTGAATATCCTAGGAACCTTTGGGGAAATTTCCCAAACAGTTGAATATCTTAAGAAATAATTTGAGATGAAAGACTTAGGAAAAACAAAGTTTTGTTTGGGATTACAGCTTGGGTACATTAACAATGGAATCCTTGTACACAAATAGCATATACAGAGAAAGTACTCAAAAGATTTAACATGGACCAATCTCACCGATTGTCTAGCCCCATGGTCGTGAGATCCTTTAGTCTGGAAACATATCCATTTGGTCCTAAAAAGGACGATGAAGAAGTCATGGATCCCGAAGTGCCATATCTCAGTGCCATAGGAACTTTAATGTATCTGGCAAGCCACACTAGGCCAGATATATGTTTTGCCGTGAATCTATTGTCTAGATTTAGCTCATGTCCGACCCAAAGGCATTAGAACGGGATTAAATATATTCTTCGTTACCTACAAGGAACAAAAGACATGGGTCTATTTTATGCTGACCAACCCAAAGAAGGGTTAATTGGTTTTGTTGATGCAAGTTACCTCTCGGATCCACACAATGCTCGATCTCAGACGGGTTATGTCTTTACACACGGTGGTACTGCTATATCTTGGCGATCCATGAAATAAACGATTGCAGCTACATCGTCCAACCATGCAGAAATATTGGCTATTCATGGCCAGTCGTAAATGTGTCTAGTTAAGATCCATGACTCACCACATTAGAGTTGATTGTGGGATGACCGAAGGGAAGGAGGCGCCGACCATCATGTACGAGGACAATACAGCATGTATAGCTTAACTTAAAGACGGATACATCAAAGGAGATAGGACGAAACACATCTTGTCAAAGTTCTTCTTCACACATGATTTGCAGAAAGTTGGAGAAGTCCAAGTACAACAAGTTCGTTCAAGTGACAATTCAACAGATCTATTCACCAAGTCACTTCCAACTTCAACATTCAAGAAGCTTACGCATCAGATTGGGATGCGTTAACTGAAAGACCTTCAGTGAGGTTCAGAACAAGAGGAGTAATACATGTTGTATTCTTTTTCCTTCACCGCGGTTTTATCCCATTGGGTTTTCCTGGTAAGGTTTTAATGAGACAACATCCAAAACGTATTACAAGCTCTTAATGGTTATGACATCCAATGGAGAATGTTATAAATCATATGGTGGATTGTCATAACCAGTCCGGCCCATGATCAGCCTGTCTGTCGTATTCATTGATGGCTAGTTTTCCTTTTCACTGTACTTTCCTTTTGTGTTCAGGAAAATGAATTTCATTTTTTCTTATGTATTCACCTTTATATAAGAGATTTATTATTTATAGAATAATACACACAATTTTTCAATCTCTTTTCTCATTATTTACAATATAATATACATTTTAATGTTTTATATAATTATATAATATATTTATATTGTTAAATTATTATTTAACCAATCATAATTATTCTGTAAATGCATCCGTTTTTGACCGTTGTGTTAATTGTGTGAATTACTAAATGATAGCTTAAGGATTAAGGTAATCCAGAGTACGATTGGATATAATGAAAAAAAAAACAAAATAATTAGCAATTCGAAATCAAACCGCTAATGTGTACTTATACAACAAAAGGCAACTGCTGTATCCGCAAAGCCTTATTTTTTCTTGTAGATTTACTTTATAGACCACCACTTAGACCCTTGAATTACACAATTTTTTTATTAATGGAAACATGTATGCCAAATTGGCTAATTCTTAAATAATAAGCTTTTACCTTTTTTATTTTTTTCTGATTAACTACAACCATTTGTAGCAAACCCGATACGTCCACCCACCCCATCATATACAACTTGTAGCCTCTTTTGTTGGACGTTCCCAAAGATGGCCACATCACCATCATTGTCATTCCCTGCAAACGCCAAACAAGCCTTCGATTCATCAACCGGAACCATAATCCCAGTTGGCTGAAGATCAACGACAGTGTCGCCAGCAAAGAAGAAGGCAATCTTCGGGATTAAGAACGTTTTAAGGCCAGTAAAATCGTAGCACGTGTCCAATAATAAATGTCTCGACGTAGCCGTATAATTTGACATTATCTCCTTAAACGCGTCTCGCATTGCCGTGTAAGCCTTTGAAGGAAGGCGAGTAATTACAGTTCCAGAATCTATTATAGTTCCAGGAGTTGAGAATACGGTTGAAGGAACGTCCAGTTTCTGACCACCGACGGTTATACCTACGATATCGAGACCATAGGTGTCTTTTTCCACGGAGGTCATGGGCGTGTATTTGACGGTATTAGAGATTCCGTTGGATCCAAAGGTGAGGTGGCCGGTGAAACTTTCAGAAGAAGGGAGACAGTAAGAGAAGATATTATTGTAGGTCTTCGCCTGCGAGGGGAATGAGAGCTTACCACGGCCAAGGCCGAGAAGCCCGGCGACACCTTTGAAAAGTCCTTTGTTGATCTTGCCGCATCCAAAGGTAATCCCGTCAAAGACATCGGACATTAGGGTAAATTTCTCCTTCGCAAGAAACCCGATGGTGGACGACTTATCGCCGTAAAGGATTCCGTATAAGCAAGTAGACCCCGAACAAGCTGAGTTGATAAGAACTTAAAGTTAAAACTTTGTTTAACATAAACCAAGAGGAGCCACGTAAGAATACAAAACTGAACCTGCTGAAGCACAATCCGGGGATGAACAAGAGACGTTGGAGTAGGAAGAAGAGGAAGAAGGGTTAAAGATGGGTTCCTTTTGAGAGTAACAAGATCTGCCAACAACGCAAGGCGCGCATTGTGTCCACGTCAAATCGCTGCCGGTGTCGAAAGCTAGTGACAAGTCGTTTTTGGGTGTCCCGATTCCGATCGTCACGATGTAGTTACTGTAACCTAGCGTGTTCCCATCCTTAGCCGGAAGTTCTGTGGATTGACTCGGCCTGTATCGGTCTGTAAAATTCTTTGATAATTTGACGTGGATGGAGTCCACGCGTGCTTGATCACGTCTCAGGATGTCATCATAGTCAAGTTTCGCGGCCTTTTCACTGCTAAGAGGTGAGCACGCGCCGTGTCTGTGCACCACTTGCAGGGACGACTTGGTATGAGATGCTGAGTCAGAGTAAGTGAGTAGAGGAATTTGTGTTAAAAACAAAGATCTAAAAGCCAAAACTTCTCACATGTTTTTTGTTCGTTTGTCGGCGGGAGATATAGAAGATTAACATAACTAATTTTAAATCTGTGTTGTTAACTATTCATCTGATTAAAAATTAAGAGAAATAATGTAACACAAAAAAAAAGAGAGAAGATAATTAACATACTTTCATATGGTCATAATAAATATGAAACTAAATTTTAATTTTCTATTTTGAAAAGGTGTATATTGAAAGAATATAAGCATTAGCTTCACTCTTCAAATTATTCGCTTCATCCTTCAATGAGTATTAGCTTCACCCTTTTAAAATATTTTTTTTAAAAAAAAATAAACCAAAAATCAAAACTGATATAATTTCTTTTTTTTTTATTTAATTATATAACATATTTAAGATAAATATAGTCATAAAATAAATTAAAAATAATATAAACGAAAATAATCAATTTTTATATATCAGCTATATTTAGATTAAAATCTGTATAATTTTTTTTGGTTATTAAAGAAAAGTATATTAGACCGAAGCAATATTAAACTTATAAGATTCATAAAATTTTGAACTTTTTATTACTAAAAATGTCTACGTATGGTCCATCTGTTATTAAAATTTCTTATTACACCCACAAGATGAATCATAACTATTATTAATTCATCATGGAATAGTTAGTGAACCGTTAAATTTTAATAAATTCAAATTGAATGGAATTTTTCAAAAAATCAAATTCCGAAAACAAGTAATAACATGAAATTATTTTATTATTTAAAATGAAATTAAAATGAAATCAAATTTCATTATGGTTTATTTCATCATAATCGATAAAATCACAAACTAAAAACAAATCAAATTTTAACTTCAACTAAATTAATATCAATTTTTAAAAAAAAAAATATTCTATTGCGTATGATGTCGGAAACGACCTAGTAATTACACATGTCTATGAAATAAGCAGCAAAAAAAAAAGAAAATAAATAGTTAGAAAAAAAAGGTTCAATATAAATGAAATTAATTAGTAACGTAGGTTATCTTCAAAGATGATCAATTAACATGCCAAACAAAATAGCCATACAAAAATCACTTTAACAAAAACACATCAGCATTTTTTTGTTGTAGATCTTTTTCCAAATTCTCTTTTCCTTCTTCTCCTTAAATATATGGAAGATATATATGTAGTAATCATATTTTCTTATATAAAGTTCAAACAAAAGAATCATATATATATATATACGATGAATTATTAGAGACTGAAATTACCTTTTGAAGAAAGAACACATGATGATGATGAAGAAGGAAAAAGAGAGCTGAGTTGAATAGTGTAAAAATCAACCTCTCCACTCTTTCTTTCTGCAGCTCCCTCGGTATAACCCCAACTGAAGCATACACCAAGGATTATTGTGATATTTAACAAATTCCTCATTAAGCTCATCTTATCCTCTCCCTCACAATAATAATATTACAAATGTCACTCAATTACATGAACTTGGTTGGTCCTTATATAGCCAATAGCCAATCTGTTTGCTGAAGAAAGCCTAGCTAGCGGATGTTGTTAAACTCTACGCTACCACATCTATTAAATAAGTAGGGACCTTATCCCATTTTTCTCTAAGCTGACTATGTCCAGCATACTAAAAGACTAAAAGGGTAGTAATATTTTACAAAAATAAAATAAAAATTAATGTCATTTTGTTTCTTGTGTTGAACCCAAAGTCTTCCAAGTCTAACAGTGTTGTATAATATTCTACAAAATATTTTGTGTCATCTTGTGTTGACTCTTGACTCCAAAAGTCTCCATTTATAGCGTGGAAAAAGGCAGACAAATTTGTAATCAATACTATATTATATATATATATATATACTTAAGTTATAAACTATTTAGAGCGTTCACGGAAAATTTAAAATCATTAACAAAATTATGTTAGACTAACATCAACAAATATTAAGACTTTCAGAAAATCATAACGTCAAAAATAAAATAAAAATCAATATCAAAAGAGTTTTTTTTTTAAAAAAAAAGAAGCTAAAACCATCCAAAAGTTTATCTATTAGCAAAAAAAAAAAGAATAAAAAGAATTATCTCTTTGGAAACTAAACATAAAAATCTTAGTTAAAAAAAGAAGAAGAAACAATATCTAAATCCATTTAAGAAATTCCCCTTTTGCATATTCACTCTCCAGTTTTTAAATTGAAAAGTTAATTATTCAAATTTGCATCGATTTAAAAAAAAAATTAAAATCAGAAAAACGGCTCATTTATTTGTTACTGTTGAATTTTCTATATTTAAATTTACAAATTCAACATTAACTTAAAAATGTAGTCTGCATATACGATAATTTAGATATACATCTGTCAATTTTAAATACTTACAGAACTAAATAAATGAGCATTTAAAAAAAAATTGTGAGTTATTATATGAAAATAACTAAGATAATTGCATTTTATACCAAGTCTAACAACTTAAACTGATACAATTTGAAATTATACATAGGGAAGTTTATTAAAACAATCTTAAGAAGTTGAGAAATGACTAAAGTAATGTCAATATTTGGTAATTACTTAAAGAGTTTATCTATCTATATTAATATTATTTTCAATGTACATTTTTAAAAATACTGAATAAAAAGCTTTTAATTACAGAGAATGCTATTGAGTTATTGTTTACAATTTATTTGGAAAGTATTTAACCAATTACATTAAAGATTTTCTATTTTGGGAATAAACATTAATAACTTTCCCAAAAATCAAATTAAATATTTATTTATTAATTATAATAAATAATGATGATATTTATAAAATTAATTAATAATAAAGTAAGAAATAAATATCTAAAATACTTTCTATGTTTTAAAAATAAAGAAAATCTTTTTCAGTTATCATCAGCAAAACTGTTTTAAGAATTTCTTTTTTTTTCAAACTCGTTTTAGTAAATAGTAATTCATAAACTAAATCTTAACAATAAATCTAAAAAATTACGGATGTACAATTTAAATAATATAATTTTATATTAATGAGAAATTTTTATGAGAAGATTTCCAATTAAAATTATTTGGATTTTTTGAAAATTTAAAAATATATAACTGAAATATTTGACAACCAAATTCTAAAATTTTCACAACAAGTTAAGTAAAATATTATATAATCAACAAATATATGATCATGTATTTTCATCTGTGGATCTACTTATTATATTAGTAACTTTTATTTACAATGCATCATATTTTAATAGTATCTTTTATTCAAAAAATTTGATATTAAATTGAAAGAAAAAACTATATAAAATTTTAATCCACGCAAACGTGTATTAATTACTAAATTTTAAAATGTGTAAGATTTTTGGCTTTGAATGGTGACCAGTTAAGGTATAATGGGAATGAGAAAAAAAAAGAATGAAAATGAATAAATTAAAAGGAAAAAAGTAATATTTGTTACTTATTTTTCCTTCCCAATTTTGATAAGGAATATTTTTATTATATAATTCTCTGCAAAAAAGGAACAAGAGAGAATCACATATAACAGATATTACTTATGAATGGTAAATATTTTATGGAATGAGAATGAATTCATTATTCCCTATCATTCCCTAATCACCAGTCAGACCCTTTATATAATCAAACAATGTATAAGAATTTTGCATTCATCATATATTTTTTTATTATGAGAATATGAGTCTAAACGATTTTCTATCATAATATTTTGAAATCCAACAACCTTATTTTAAATTTAGTTTTCATAGTACAATTTTTTATAAAATAAATTTTGTTGTTTTTTTAAAAAATTGTTATTTTGCGCAAATACGGGTTAAAACATTAAATCCTGCACGTAAAGTGGGCAAAATCCTAATTTTACCATATTTCATGTGTTGACAAAAAACGTAACATAAAAAATGACATTAATGAATTTTTCCATGTAGGAAAATAAATCAAATAAGTCTATCGTTCCTTTTATGGTAGACTTATTATCAGTCGGTAGACTTATTTTTCAGTCGTTAAATTTATTTATAGAACGATAGACTTATTTTGGTAAATTTATTTTTACGTTGTGTAGACATATTTTGAAATAGTAGATTTATTTTGATATAATGGTAGATTTATTTTGGAATAGTAGATTTATTAGTCGAATGAGAGACTTATTGAATTGGATAATAGATTTATTTTTCTTTGACGATAAATTTAATTTGGGATGATAGATTTATTTTTAGTAGCAGTAGACTTATTTTAATATGTAGAGATGGTAGAATTGTTTTATTGATGGTAGACTTAAATGTTCGTAATAGTTTTATTTTATTTTTTGGTAGACTTTTGAACGTATGTATGTTATGGTACATATATTTTTAGTGATGATAAATTTATATAGAAATGGTAGACGAATTTATTTTTGCTATAGATTTATTCAATCTTTTGAGTTTTACCAAAACATGCTACAATTGGTAGATTTACATCTAATGATGTTAGTTTTTTTTTATGTTTAATGATGGTAGACTTATATATTTATGATTTATCTCTTACTTGTATGAATTTTTAACGCAAATGCCGGTTCCAAACGCGGATTTATACAAGTTTATCATTATTTAGAATATAAATCTATCATCATTAAAACCATAAATCTATCATAATTAAAACGAATAGAATTTATCAAAAATTAGAAAATAAAAATAATTTATTATTAATTTCAAACGCAAACGTTAATCTAAAATGTTAATCGATTAAGTATAAATGTGAGTTACAAATGCTAATCACAAATGGTCACTTTTATTATTATTATTATATTATTATTTATTTATTTATTTATTTGCATAATGGCATAGTTCTAATATAAATGAAAACCTATTTTTTATATGACTTTTCACTCCCAAACCCAAATCTAAAGAATTTGAAAGCTCTTTTAGTAACATTTGAACTTTTAAGTACTATTCTAGTAATTATCTCCTATATATATAAATCAGGTAAATATCATACATTTGTCACTTTATACGAGCATACCTCTTTTTTTTTCTTTCTATTTTTCTTTTAATGAAATTCCAATGATGTTATTGGTATGTTAGGCACTTTCTAGTGTCTCATCGTTTGAAAAAACAATACATAAAAGTGGAAAAAATTATATTAATATGTATACCAATTTAATTTGTATTACCAATTTATATATAAACTTCTTATACCTAACGTAATTTATCTTCCATAAATGTATATAAACTTTTAAACTATACCAGATCGGTCATTCTCCTTTGTACTTGATATACTAGATTTAAACTCCTAGTTACTACTGCAAGTGTATAGCTTATGATTGTAATACAGAAAGATTCGAATTCCAAAGGACCAATGTCATACTACATATGATTCTACAAGGATCAAAACAAAATTAAGGTGACAAAAGATTGGTTTGATTGTTTTAATAACATGCAAATAAGTAAACAGTGATTTGTATTCAATAAGACAAAAGCACTAGATCAAGACAATTCTCAAGAATTTCAGAGATAACAACTAAATAACTATTCATGACACAATTTAAGCATAAGTCTCCAACTCAAACAAAAATGCAATATTGATCATCTGTCGTGGTATTAATAACTTTGTTTGCCAACCTAGAATCCTAAACTATTGTTTGAACATAAAAATCACAGACAAACATTAACAATCACGTTTGTTCACGACTTGCTTTAGCATCAACTGCCATTGGCTAAAAACAAATTGCTCACCGATATTTCTTCTAGTAACCTGATACACTTTTGATAAAAAGATTTACCTACATTCGTAAATTTAGTGATTAATCCAACCTAATCATTAAGTCTAACAATGGTGAAGACAATAAACATAAAGCCATATTTGCATTTAGTTTGCTAACTCATGAAACTCATTGAAAACTTTAATCTAGCTAAAGAGATTACTGAAACATGGGGGAAATAACAACAACAAGAGATGAAAAAGAATTCATGAATAAAACTTGGAAATAACAAAGATTCAGAATTCTTCTCAAGTGTTACAGAGATTCTTCTCTCAAATCATATAAGCAAAAACTCTATGAATCTAGTCTCAATCTAAAACTGGAAGTAAAAAAACATCGTTTAGCTTCGAGGGTGGCTCCTCATTTTATTTATTTCTTGCGCCACAGAACTAGGTTAAATTAGCTTCTTTAATATTCTCCGGGAGGTTGGAGCACCTGCTTTGCCGTGGAGCGAGTGCTTCAGAAAAATTGTTACGCTGGGAGCATATGCTCCAAAATCAGAGGTAGTATTCTGCGTACAAATTTGGATATTTTGTTCGGCTTCAACTCCTTTTTGCTCCAAAGATTCCAGCTGCTTCAATCCTCTTCTCTCAAAAGCTCAACCTCTTTATTAAAAATCGACAACTGAATAAAATAATAAACCTAAATGATTATTTATAAAAAAAAAACTAAAAACCCTGAAAACACTAACACTAATTAATATATATATATATATCATACAAATAAAAATAATTATATTAAATTTTTGCTGCATCAGGTCTCTTCGGTCAAGAAAGATTCAACCTCGAATCTTCAATCATGTTCTTGGCTAAGGTCTCTCCGGCCAAGAAAGATTCATCCTCGAATCTTCAATCATGTTCTTGGCACGAAAGAGATCTCGGTAAAGCCATCTTCAAATTCATATTTCTTTGATGGAGTATAGATCAACAATAGATCTGCATAAATCTTCTTATGCTAGAGTTTTGCATAAATTAAATTTTTAAAAGAATATTTTCAAAGACAAAGTCAATAACGAGAACATTGTCTTTATATACATCATAGATCGAAATACCATATAAATCTATGTAGTCTCATTGTCTTTATAAACATTGTAGATTGGATCACCATAGTTCTCTATGTAGATCTCATGGCCTTTTTTCTTGACGAAAAGATAGATATTACAATTGCCAATCAACATGACATCTAGAATTGGTTTTCGATTTAAAAATTAATGGACACATCACCGATACCAACTGATGGAACGGAAGTAACGATAAACAATTCAGCCAATAGATTAAAAGAATTCGATTGGAACCCGCCATCTCAACCAAGGGACTCTCAAGAATTTTATTTGAGACATATTTCTTGATATTCAATCAAATCAATATAAGGGATATAGAATACTATTTTCTCAAAAATCTATATTGAATCACAAATTAACATGTGGAAATGATCCATCGTAAAAGTATACCCAAATCTTTTCTGTCTCCAACTCCGAGCACATCTTTCACCAAATGATATATAACAATGATTAATATTAACTTTCTCAAGCTTAACATTTTATCCATATGTCAACAGTCCATATGCATCTCTAACTCTCATTATCATGCATCTACATGAAATAGCTTTGTTTCCACTTTGACCCATACGTCCAAATTTGAGAGAGACCAAAAAATAAAAAAGGGAAAAAAAGAGGAAAAAAAATGATGCCTTATTTTCTCTTTAACTATACTATCATTTCTCAACATTTTCTTTTAAAAAAGATTAACTAGTGGTTTTAAAATTTTTGGACATCCAACTTTAGAATCATTGTATAAAGTCACAATCGTCTCTATCAGTAGATCTCATATCAGCTCACTTAGCCCATAGACCCACTGACCCCTATCTGATGATCGTAATGTTAACCAGAAACTTTGAAAGTCATGATATAGTGACCCTAAAATCACCATGTGACCATTTCCCATGTTTATCCTGACTCACACGGTAGCGCGAATGATTTTCATGTAAATCACCCAATATTGACTCAAACACGCTTAACCATGAAGTTCTCTCTAAACTTGCCTTTCGGAAAATTCCTTCCAGCAAAACGTAACCCCCCAGATTTTTTATAATTTGATGGCAAATTTTCACAATTTATTCCTGATATGAGGGCATGTTCTTTAATCGAATATCTAATGGGCACACCATTCACGCAGAACCATGCTTCCTTTTTCTTTTCCGTTTTCACTGTCCTAAGCAGGAGCATCCACATACCCATTAACTTGTGATATTTCTCTTGCTCCATGTGGAAGAAGTGCTTGAATTGCTCGTGACTATTAAACCATTCCATCTCACGCTCATTGTCTACTAATTTATTCACTACATCCACGGTTTTCGTAATGTAACGCCTCGTAGGGAGCTTTACTTGCTTTCCATACTCGCTGGGGCTGAAGTACATACCCAATGGTTGCAAACAATCACTTTTTTCCATGCTTTCCTACAAAAATATACCAATTTCACAATGTTTCTTTTTCGTTATATATAATTCCTAACAGCTATACCTAGTTTTCCCCAGTCTTTCCATTATATATTTTCCTAACAGCTCTACCTAGTTTTCCCCAGTGTTTCCAACTCATCATCGTTTCCATAAGTATACCACAAGTCTACTTAGTTTTACATTATTCTTCACTAATTACTTCATACCTTCTCGTTTGCGCCTAGATTGGACTCGCTGACGGTTCGGCTGCTATCTTCTCCATCAGATCTTCTTTCCCCTCCATTTCTAACTTCTGAACCTTCAGACTCAACGCCATTTTTAGATGTTGGATCACCAGTTGCTGAAATATGTGTCTACATCATTTACACGGTTACACTTATTAGATAAGGATTCGATTTTAAAAAACCCTAAAAGTACACCGCCTGACCAGTAATTATCGAATTCAACATACATTTCCAATGGGATTGACCTTCACTTTTGAGACAGGACGAATAAATCGGTATAGAGCACGACGAAATTGGGATTCCCTTTTGGTTTTTCCGAGTTTTACTTTGAATGAGAGGGATAATGAGTTTGTCCGTTCGGACCCTCTGTCTCTTTCAAATTTCCCCAAGTTTCGTTTCGGATCTGCCCCTTTTCGTTTGGGATCTGTCCTATTCGGGTTTCAGAATCCGGGTTTATGGACCCTATTTGATTGTGTCGAATTTACTCTGGTTGGACTGTAATTTCTTTGAGTTTGGTTGGACAAACTTGTAATCAACCAATTTTTCGATTTAAAAATAAATCGCCTAACTCATATTTATTACGGGGACATTTGAGCTTGATTTCCTAGATAGGGGGACTTTCCAGCCACTGATCCGACAAATTAACATCCCTCACTTAAGTTTTGCTTCTTAAAGGCTTTTTCCTCTGAGCCCAATGACAGCCCATTTCGTTTTCACTTTACAGAAATTTTATCCAAGCCCATTATCTTAATAAAATTGATCCAACAATAAACTATCTACACTATCCACACAACATTTAAGACCACTAATAAAAATATGTTAAAATAACCGTTTAAATAATATTTTTTTTAACAAATATTAAAACTTTCAGAAAATTATAAATTTAGAAATAAAATGAAAATCAATATCAAAAGAACAAAATTAATATCAAAAATAATAGGTTAGCAAAAAAAAAAGAAACAAAGAATTATATTTGGAAAATAAACATAAAAATTTTAAATAACATAATTAAAAAAATCAAAGTGAATCTCTTTGTTTTCTTTTGACTGTGGTTTTAAGGTGAGGGTTCATTTGAGTTAAGATTTTCTACTATCCTTTTTTACTGGTATGTAAGGTAAGAGTCTGTTTTATTTTCTTATTTTTTATTTTTTTCTGTCCTGAGTTCTCTACTTTCCTTTCTAACCAGAGTTTAACGCAAAAATGCATGGCAGGAGTCCGTTGATGTTTTTACGCCCATTTTATAAAAAAAGTAGTAGATTTAAAGGAGAGTTTCATTTTCGAATATCTTCTTTCTTCAACCGTAGCAATCTACTATATATTAAAGGAGAAGCAATTAGAGGTTATTTTGCTGATGT
>OVBI01001097.1:0-42423 GCA_900406495.1 Sisymbrium altissimum | reverse complement strand
ACTAATATAATTTTTTATATATAAAAAATATATTTCTACATTTATGTTTTTTGCCAAAAATTAACGAATCATATTTTTTTTAAAAACATTTTAGAATCATTATACTTTAAGAAATAATTTTAGAATCATAACTTATATTATAATATTTTGTCATTTGACTAAATTAAAAAAATAATAAAAAAAATGTGTGACACTAATATTAAAAAATTTAATAATTGAAGATAAAGCTAAAAAAATTAAAATTATATTTTTAACCATATATTAAATTATAAAAATTTATAAATATTACAATTTAAAAATTTAATCTTTAATGTTTAAATAATAATTAATCCTGCGCAAAAGACTATCCTAGTTGATTTTAAAACTAAAGAAGAGTTCTAACTCATATGAGTTGGATAATCAATTACTTTAATCAAGTTTAATATTTTTTTCCTACCGTCTAGCTCCGCGTGACCACTACGCGCGCCTCAAAAAAAAAAAAAAAAGATGCCAAAACAAGAAATAACCTGCGGTTCCTAAAATCAAGCGTCGTCACGCGCCGATACCACGCGCCGAACAGTGTAAGTGAAAATCCAGAGAGTTTTAAATTTCTTTCTTCTTTCCGAACCCAAAAACTATTTCTCTCTCTCCTCCTCCTCCGATTTCTCCTTTGACAGTTCAGTCTCATCTCTCTAAAATCCGTCTCAGAGACAGAGAGAGAGAGAGAGAGGTCTATAGTTCTATTCCAGCGTCATCTAGGGTTTGGTGGGTTTGTTCCAGCTTTGAGTTTTCCGGGAAAGAATTGAAGAAGTGAAGGAAGAATATTGTCTTCGTGTCTATCTGAACATTCTTTAGTGTAAAGTTGGATTCTTTTGTGGTGTGAGGAGGAGGAAAAAAATGCCAGCTCATAGATCCAAGTCTGAGAAGAAGGAAGCGGAGAAGCAGCTACGGCGTGACCCTTATGAGGTTCTAGGCGTCTTAAGGAACTCTACTGATCAGGAAATTAAGACCGCTTATCGCAAATTGGCTCTCAAGTAAGTTTCTTTTATTATTGGTTTATCTCTCTTTTAGTTTCAAGTTTTGAAATTTGTAATTCGACAAGGTAAGTGAAAATATAAAACTTTTTAGGGTTAGGAGATAGAGAAGGAAGACTCTTTGAATTGAATCAATTTAGGGAAAAGAAGACTCTTTGAATTGAAATTTTACCAATTAGTTTAGTGGCTACTCGCTAGTCTGTGATTTACTCATCTAAGGGTTGATACGGATTATCATAAGGGAAGGTGAAGGTCTGGTCTAGGCTATTTACGGAGTCTCACTGCACAAGCCTTTGTTCACAAATTAATGTTTGTTGTTATCAGGTACCATCCTGATAAGACTGCAAATGACCCGGTTGCAGCCGACATGTTCAAGGAGGTCACGTTTTCTTACAACATCTTGTCTGATCCGGAGAAACGTCGCCAGTATGATACAGCTGGTTTTGAGGTGAGATTCGTTTTGATGCTATTGTGCTATTAGTTGATGGCTTGATGCTATTAGTTGAGCTTAACATAGGATCTTTGTCTCTAGAAATAATGTTACTTCCAGCAGCTAATGCTTTGCCAACATAAAATTTGAGACTTTGCTGATTGCAAAGAGCTTCTCTTTCACAGGCTGTTGAGGCAGAAGGCCAAGAGCTGGAGCTGGATCTCTCAAGTTTAGGAGCTGTGAATACTGTGTTTGCAGCGTTGTTTAGGTTGGTTTTTTTTTTTTAATTTTTATTTGGACTTCTGTTAATTCGCTATGGCCCTTTTATTATAGCTGGACGTAGATTTTTATTAAATGCAAGCTGAGCATGTGTTCTGTAATTTCCAACGAAATAGCAAACTCGGTGTGCCCATAAAAACATCTGTATCTGCAACTATTTTGGAGGAGGCTCTTAATGGCAGAGTTTCAGTTGATCCTCTTTTACTTGGACAAGCTGTTACTAAAAAGGTGAGCTATTGGAGCCGATGCCTGGCTATGATCTCACTTGTGTGTGTAATGAGTGTCTTTATCTCCATACTAAGTCTCATATGTGGTATGGTTCTTACAGGTCGATAAGCAATGTGCACACTTTTACGCTGTCACAGTAACAGAAGAGGAAGTAAGTTCTGGGTTGGTCTGCAGAGTGGAATCATCTAGCAAAAGCAAATTCAAGGTTGGCTCGCCATTTCTCGTCAAACTTATATGGAAGAGCCAAAGTATTGATAACTAACGTGTGCGTCTGCTTGTGCAGTTACTCTATTTTGATCAAGAAGCTAATAGCGGATTGAGCTTAGCCCTGCAGGTATTGTTTGTTATTAATTGAAGTGAAAATTCGGTCTTTCACCACCAATGGGTTCTCATATATCAATGGAGCTAATGCGGTGTTACATGTAATAATATAACTAATTAAAATGATTTTTTTCTTCTTCTTCTTGTAATCTGAATCACTCGTGGAAACAGGAGGACAGCAGAAGAACTGGCAAGATAACATCTGCGGGTATGTACTTTCTCGGTTTCCCTGTCTACCGCTTGGATCAGACAAACAATTCGGTAGGTTCGCTTCACTATGTATTACATAATCGTCACTATGAGTTTCTTTTTTTTTCACAACCTGACTTGATTTTTATTGCTCTAGATGGCTCAAGCAAAGGATCCAGAAACTGCCTTCTTTAAAAAGCTTGATGGATTTCAGCAATGTGAAGTTACTGAGCTAAAGGCCGGCACTCATGTCTTTGCTGTCTATGGTCAGTTTTCCCGGCTTGTAATCTGATTACAAACTCACCTCTCTTCTTCCTTTAATATCTGTCTGGATTCAGCAATGGGTTGATCCAACTTGGTGGTCATTGACATGTTCCTTTTACAGGCGATAATTTTTTCAAGAGCGTGAACTACACAATCCAAGTTCTTTGTGCTGCCTCTTTTACTCAAGAAAAAGAAGACCTCAGGTCTGTAGAAGCTCAGATCCTCACTAAAAGAGCAGAACTTGCAAAGTTTGAGACAGAGTATAGGGAAGTACTTGTGCAATTCACCGATATGACCAGTAGATACGCTCAGGAAATGCAATCGGTTAGTCTTTTTATTCACTTGGAAAATTCATGACACCATTCACAGAAATTAAACCAAATTCTATGTCTAAGTTTGGCGTTAAGCATTGTATTTGTCATGTGCTTTTTACAGATTGATGAGCTTCTGAAGCAGAGAAATGAGATTCACTCAGCCTACACGACGGTTCCAGTGATAAAGCGGAGCTCGAGCAAGAACAGACTGAGAAAGAGCTCGTTCAAGAAGGCTGCAGCTGAGGCGCCTGCACCAACTGATCCGGAAGAAGAGGAAGAGGAGGAAGAGGAAGAAAGCAGCAGACAGAGTAACAAGAAACCAACTACTTGTGATAAGTCTGAGACACTTAAGAAGAAAAGCAGATGGTACAAATTACATTTGAAATTGGACAAGAAAAAACCTTGTTAGTTCTTTTTATCCTCTTTGTTTTCTTTTCGTAATGCATTATTTTTCTCCCTTTACCTTTAGGGATCGGTGTATCTGTAAAGCTTTTGCTATTTTTCTCCTCCAACTTATCATTAGTATTAAATCAACTATTTGTTTTCACAATTATTATTTGAGAAAATTCTCTTGATCAAAGCATCTCGAATCTTTTACAATGGCTTATACCCTTAACGTTTTGTGCTAATACGGTTGTGGTTCCGTTTCATTTCCATTTGGAATGGGAATCAAATGAGCAACTTATAACATATATGAATTTGATATGTTCTAACACAGAATATTAGAACTGATAAATTAACATACAAAAAAAAAAACCAAAGGAAAACACTTCCATTGACACAAAAAGTTTCAACAAATAACCTTGTCCACCATAGTGCGCGATTGATCCAAGTTTCAACAAACAAATGTTTTAGCAACTCAACAATCACATAACCATTTTGGTGATAACTACCAATATAATAGTATGACAGTATTTTTGTTTTTTTTTAACGTGTGTTTGTTTTTAAATAGGTAACTCCTAATTTACCCCTTGTAGTCATTGTATTGATCGCACCGCCTTCGAACGTCCCCATCCTTCTCCGTCTTCACCTTCTGCTCGCTAACTTTCTCCATCGCCAACGCAAACGCGTCGAAAAACGCCGTTTCGTTCGCCGCGTAAAGATCCACCAGCGACCGCGTCCTGTTATCAAACGCAATCCCCTGATCCGACTGAAGCAACCCGTAACCATGCTTCAAGTTCTTGTAATACATGTTGTCGAACTTCCCAGGGGTAAAAACGTCATTGAACGCAGACATCTCTTCGTCCTTGGTGTAGTTCGCGCAAAGCTTCCTCAGCTCCGCAGCATATTTCGGGTTCATCCCTTCCGGAGGAGAATCAGCGTTGTGACTGGACTTGTTGTTGAAGAGACGACTCGCGAACTCTTTGCAGTGAGAGAAACCGATCGTGTGTGCTCCAACGAGAGCGACCATTTCTTGAACTGTCAAACCAGCCGACTCGAAAATGGAGATGATGTGATCCATCGTCATGTTAGGCCGAGCTAGCTTTCCTTCGACACGGTTCATGTCCGACACGAGACTGTCTTTACGACCGAACTTCACATTGATTCTTGGACCTCCGACCATGGTAACGAGGCTTCGCGTTGCTCCAACGAGAATGTCCGAGCATGAAACGACGTTGGGACATTTGAGCTCGACGGCGGTTTTGATCCGGGTGATCAGGTCGAATGCGTCTCCCGGGAGAGAACGGTTGATGTCGGCGTCGCGCTCTGAGGTTTTACGGGGAGTAGAAGCGACGAGAATCGAGGCGTCGCAGCCGTCGACCATGCAATCATGGAAAAAGAGACGGAGTGTTCCGGCTGCTGTCGTCGGAGCAGCGATCTGTTTCTCGGTGACGACTTGGACGATGGTTTGGTCGAAGTCAGGGCATGTTTTGCTGTAATAATCAGTTGAGAGATTGGCTTGAAGGAGATATGGAAACGAAAGAAGAATAAACAAACAACGTAATCCAAAAGATTTCATCGATGAAGAGGGAAATGTATATATATTTTAAAAATATTTTGTAAATTTCCCTTGAATTCAAATTCTCTTATTGGTTGTTTTTCTCCTTGTTATTTTTCTCCTTGTTATTTTTCTTTCCTCTTGTTGTGTGGGCGTGTGTGTACTTTTTTCTTTTTTAGCTGTTTGTGTCGATGTTAATTCTGAAACGAAGGGTTTTGTTTGGAAAAACCAAAGGAAGGGAGAATTTCAAGGAGAAACTGAATTCAAAACAAACTTTTTACCAAATTGTAAACCCTTATTATAGGTCTCCACAATTATTAGAAAAATAAAGGAGAATGTGGCTTCAAGCCATGTTATTTCATATTTGCAATTTTGCATATTATGCATACAAAATTTAAACAAACCGAAAGATAGAGAGAAAGTCTCTCTTATACTTGTTTATTTTATAATAAGAAGTCTTTTATCCCATTTTTTCTAAACATCTTCTTTCATTATATAGAAAGAGAGTGATCATGGATGAGGATTGTCTCAATTCAAGGTGGAACATAAAAGAAAAAAAAATTAAAGTTCAAAAAAAACATAAAAGAAAATTACAAATGAATTTGAATTATATTCATTTTAACAATATGGTCTGCTACTTGATTAGAGCATCTTGAAGTCCAAGTAATTTCTGCCTCCACAAAAATCTCTCACGGATCCAATTATGAATTGCAAAACCTTGAGTACATGATCCTGTATGCTAGTTTTTTAGATTAAGAAAAAAATATATATTCCACATATAGATAAGCTCTTGCATTTTCAAATTGCCACAAACAAATTTCTCACCACAAGCCCGCTCAACAGTTTTTAGTTGTACCCATAGTAGCCCATACATAAGCCCAAATAGAAACCCATAACCTAAACATGGCTGAATTTAAGAGCTGTCGCAAATCGTAAAACTAATTCGATAAACCATGGGTTCTTATTACAATTTTTTTTCAAAAATTCATTTAGGGATTAGTATAATTACCAGGTTTCCATGCTTTCGTTCTGGTAAAAAATTCATCATCAAAAATTCATTATCGGATTCAGAACATGAAAAATTCATGAGTATTTTATTTACACTTTTTTAATTGAACCTTAATGACTAAAGAAAAAAAAGAAAGAATGAACAAATGTCTGAAAAAGTGAACATTATAGTACATTACCGAACTGCACATTAGTTAGGTGACACCAACGCGAAACGTGAACAATGTTTTCGGACCAGACTTGAAACTTCTTTATTATTACATAAGCCATTTCAATTTCTTCTTCCCCTTGTCCGTCGTCGTCTCCAATTGAAAAGAAAAAAAAAACACAAACAGAAACGAAGTCTCTGCTTCGTTGACCTTTTCAATGTCGGAAACAACAACGAACAAACCCAAAGGCCACGTGGTGGTGTTACCATACCCAGTTCAAGGCCACCTTAACCCAATGGTTCAATTCGCTAAACGTCTAGTCTCCAAAGGCGTCAAAGTCACAATCGCCACCACCACCTACACAGCCTCCTCAATCTCCACGCCGTTAGTCTCCGTCGAACCAATCTCCGACGGACACGACTTCATCCCCTTAGGTGTTCCAGGTGTTAGCATCGACGCCTACTCTGAATCTTTCAAGCTCAACGGCTCCGAAACCCTAACACGAGTGATCGAGAAGTACAAATCCACAGATTCTCCGGTCGATTCTTTAGTCTACGATTCTTTTCTTCCTTGGGGACTCGAAGTCGCGAGATCTAACTCCATCTCAGCCGCTGCTTTCTTCACCAACAACCTCACCGTTTGCTCTGTGCTTCGTAAATTCGCCAACGGAGAGTTTTCTCTCCCCGCAGATCCCAACTCAGCGCCGTATTTGGTCCGTGGCTTGCCTGCTTTGAGCTACGACGAGCTTCCTTCCTTTGTTGGACGTCATTGGTTGAGCCACGCGGAGCACGGGAGGGTTCTTCTTAATCAGTTCCCTAACCATGAAGATGCTGATTGGCTATTCGTCAATGGCTTCGAAGGCTTAGAAACACAAGTAAGTAAAGAGTTTAGTCAAACATTCGATTTCAAGATTTATGTCATGTTCGTTGATGTTTTATCTCTATGGGTTGTGTTTGATTTAGGATTGCGAAGTTGAAGGTGGAGAATCAGAGGCAATGAAGGCAACGTTGATCGGACCAATGATCCCATCTGCATATCTCGATGACCGAATAAAAGACGATGAAGGCTATGGCTCGAGTTTAATGAAACCGCTTTCAGAGGAATGTATGGAGTGGCTCGGGACTAAGCCGAGTAAGTCAGTAGTATTTGTTTCATTCGGTTCGTTTGGGATACTCTTTGAGAAGCAGCTCGCTGAGGTGGCAATCGCTTTGCAAGACTCGAACTTGAGCTTCTTGTGGGTGATTAAAGAAGCTCATATAGCGAAACTGCCACAAGGGTTTGTGGAATCGACCAGAGACAGAGCGTTGCTGGTTTCTTGGTGTAACCAGCTTGAGGTTTTAGCTCATGAATCGATAGGTTGCTTTTTGACGCATTGCGGTTGGAACTCGACCTTGGAAGGGTTGAGTTTGGGAGTGCCGATGGTTGGTGTGCCTCAGTGGAGTGATCAGATGAATGATGCTAAGTTCGTGGAGGAAGTTTGGAAAGTTGGGTATAGAGCGAAAGAGGAAGCTGGTGAAGGAGTTGTGAAGAGCGCTGAGGTGGTGAGGTGTTTGAAAGGAGTGATGGAAGGAGAGAGTAGTGAGAAGATTAGAGAGAGTGCAAAGAAGTGGAAAGATTTGGCTGTGAAGGCGATGAGTGAAGGAGGAAGCTCTGATCGTAGCATTAACGAGTTTGTGGAGAGTCTAAGGAAGAGACATTGAGGTAATGAAATTGAAATTTGTAAATCTTGTGTTTGCTAAGCATTGTACGGAGATGATTATGATTCAATAATGAATAAACCAATTGTGATATTGAGTAAGAATGTCAAATAGTTGAGTAACTACATAAAACTAGACATACATAGAAGTTAAAACATTGTTTATGATTTAAAAGTCAAAACATTGTCTACATTCAACACTTGATATGTAAAAGAAACTACTTGTTCAAGAACTTACACATGTGTATAGGTTTTTAACATTCATCACGATGTCATTTAGATTTTTTAACATTCTTTACCGAAGGAAAAAAAAAGATCTGTTATCGTGATGCATAGGCCCAGTCTTAGCGACAGCCCACAAGGCCTTTCAATAAAGAGTCTTTTAGTATCCCACATCGGAAAGCTGAGAGAGTTTAGCTACTGGAGACTTCGGTATAAATAGACTTCACACACTTCAAGCTCAAACCACGCAGCCATGTGGTGAGCACAAAGCGAACTATTCTTTCGCCTTTTACTAAAGAATACCGTGTGCTCTCCACGCTAAGTGGCATACGCCTATTTTTGGAGGGTTCTGCTTTCGAGTGGACCCAACAACTATTAGTCTTGAATTTTCTTTTTTGTCTTTTACAAAACAAAACATATAGTTTGTGTTAGTAAATTACAAGTCGCATTTTCTGTTGGGAAATTGGGTGTACTAACCAAACAAAAAACCAAAATTTTAAAACTAACCAATTTTACCCTCTCTTTTTTCCTTACTTTCTCTATATTTCTCTACTCTCTTTCTAACTATTTAATTTTTCTTTTTCTTTAGTTATTTCACAAATCTCATTTCTATTTAATCTTTTGTCAATCTGGTCGTTGAGAAACTTCAAAAATAACACTAGATAACTCATGGTTTTGACCCAATAAACAGACTAGAAATATATGGTATGACAACTTGTTTAATTTCCTCAATTTTGCATGAAAATGAGGTACTGTATGCACTTTTACCTCTTTGATGATCTATAAATATAAATATATTTTGCTCAGCTTTTAACAACGATTTTTAATTGTTTTTCCATTGTTGAAGTTTTATTTTAGGTTGTTCAAGTTTTATTTTAGGTTGAAGTCAATGTCATCCCATTCGCTTTTTTCTCTAGTAAAAAGCTTACGGTCTAGATGTGTTTCTCTGAGAAAGATATTGATTTTTTAAGAATATATTTGTTACTGAGATTACTCAGCTAGGCTTTTGTCCTAACTTATATTTAACTAATTTCATAAAATGAAGAATTGATGTTTAATTATTTGTGTTTGTAGAATATTTCATATATATTGCGGGCACCTTTCTAACTTAGTTAGTTCGGAGACCTCAAATAGCATATTCAAATAATTCGAAGATAATTATAACGCTATACAAGTTTTATCTTAAACCAGAGGGCTGACGATCTATTTCTCCCTCCCTGAGAACTATCATATAACACCATATGTATACAGAGTTTGGCCTTTATTCTTTTTCCCCTCGATTTGGAAGTTCTAGACCTATTTCCCCCCAATATTAAAGTTCGAATCATATATCTACACATAATAGAAGTTCGAAATTACATTACACATAAACCTGGATTAGCTTCGGTTTTCTGTTTACCAATTACTCTTAAAACCATGTTTACCCAATCTTAAACCACGTTTACCCAATTAGAAGTGTTATTAGACCGATAACAACCCATTTTAATGGTTTAGTGTTTTGAATTAGAGAAATCCTAAATTCACGCACGAAATCAAGCAAACAGATCGGGTCAAATGCAAAACACTAAACCATTAAAATGAGTTGTTATCGGTCTAATAACACTTCTAATTGGGTAAACGTGGTTTAAGATTGGGTAAACGTGGTTTTAAGAGTAATTGGTAAACAGAAAACCGAAGCTAATCCAGGTTTATGTGTAATGTGATTTCGAACTTCTATTATGTGTAGACACAGGATTCAAACTTTAATATTGGGGGGAAATAGGTCTCGAACTTCCAAATCGAGGGAAAATAGAACGAGGGCCAAACTCTGTGTAGATATGGTGCCATATGATAGTTCTTAGGAGGAAATAGATCGTCAGCCCTAAACCAGATAACCTAAGTTTTAACTAGATAAAATTGCATTGAACCGATATATACACCTACTATTCCAATAGTTAAAAAAAACTTCTATTATTTGTATCATTGTATAGACTATGGAGAGTTATCAAAGATAAAATATTATTGAATATTATTTTATAAAAAAATAGTGTTGGAAACCGACACCAAAAGACTGTTCAATAGGTTACATATAGAGTTTATATTATATTTTATAAATTTAGTGGTATCTCAAATGATGTTAGAAATCATTTGTATCGTAAATCCAAAATTTGTGCAATCCAACAAAGAAAATGTTATCATTAGAGATAGAAAGACAATGTATTTTTAAAATAAGAATATATAGATTTTATTCCATATGTTTCACATTTTATTTTCTTTCACATTATCTTTTTTTGTTATTTTCTTCCATAATTTTTTTTTTCATCTTGATCATTTTCTTTCTCATCTATCTCTATAATGATAAAAGTGGTAAAAAAATACATCATTGTTTTATTAGATGCAAAAGTAGAGGAAGTTTAATTTTCTGAATGTTCTTGATTGTTGTTGCAGATTGAAGTGTGTTAAGTATATGACTTAGGTAAAAATGAAGAAATTAACTCAAACCTTTGCATAAAGACGATGAAGCCATTCTGGCAGCTAGAGGATTTGAAAAAACATATAAACACCTAATGGAACTAAAGTTTTTTTATGAAATGAGGAGGCATAATAAAAAAACTGAAATCAGGACATATACTTACATAGTAGCAATGATAGAGGTAACAAACACAGTGCCATATCTTTTTTTATCTTCTACTTAGTAATATTTAATTATCGTCTATGCATGTATGTACATGTATTGGAGTCAAACAGATCTTTTTTATCAAAGATAAAAGTGTTCAACTATCTTAAAAAGAAACAAAAAAAGAAGTTTTTAACATCGTTTATAATTGATACAAATATTAAAAATAAATGATATTAAAAATAAATGATATTAAACAATCATTTTCGGACTGGAAAACAACTACTAACACATCATTAACTACAAACAACTTGTTTTCCTCAATTTTGCATAAATATGAAATACTGCATGCACCTTTATCTCTTTGGCTGTCGAGGCAATGACAATGATTGAAAGGTGAAGCTCCGAACGGAGCATTAATGAGTTTGTGGAGAGTTTTAGAGAAGAATTATATTGTGGGAATGAGATTTGATTAAACTTTTTGTAAACCATGGAATGTATTTTGTATTTTGATAATGATTAATGAAACAATTGTAAGTACGATCAAGTATATATGTCTAATAATTGAATAACTAAGTAAAACCACGCATACATCAAAACGTTGCTATTGACATACTTCTCTCTCTGACTTTAAGTACACTTGATCTGTGAAAAAATCTTCTTGTTCAAGAACTTACAGTCTTGCACATGTATCAAGTGCACTACGTACCAATTTTATTAACTCGTCTGGACTTGGATATATACTTAAATCCTTTATTAAAAGACAAAATGGGCTAGAGGAGATCTGTTATCTCAATAGTACATAGGCCCAGTATTACCTTCAGGCTACATCCACCAAGGCCTTTTGATAAAGAGCTTTTCGCATCCCACATTGGAAAGCTGAGAAGTTTAGAGACTGGAGACTTCAGTATAAACAGACTTCAGTTTCTTCTTTTTCAAATCACGCAGCCATGTGGTGAGCACAAAGCGAACTATTCTTTCGCCTTTTACTAAAGAATACCGTGTGCTTTCCACGCCAAGTGGCATACGCCTATCTTTGGAGGGTTCTACTTTCGAGTGGACCCAACATTTTTCTAGTTTAAACTTACGTACAACGTTATTTTTGAAAGTGGAAAAAATCATTAGCTTTAAATCGTCTTTCACAGGTGATTTCATTCACTCTTTTGAGGTTTTATTAATAGGAAAATAATTAGTTTTAAAGCGTCTTGAGCAGGTGATTTCTTCCACCATTTCAAGGTTTTTCCTTGGAAAAAACCGTAGTTACAGTCATTGCCTCTGATTTCATCCATCATGAGAAGAGACGGCTTCAAAAAATCCGAAGAAGATACACCGTAATACACCTAACGTAGATAAGTCTTGAACCACGCTAGCTTAGTGCTGAGAGTAGTGTTGGATGCGGGAACGTTGAGGTTTCTTGGGGCGACGAAGTAGTTGTTTAAAGAGGTGATTCCAGCTACCGCAAAGTTAACACCGTTCTTGAAACTAGCTAGACCTTGTGTTTCCTCCGCCGAGATGAGGGTTGAAAAAAGAGAGACAAAGCATGCGAGTCAAGTAATTAATGGATCAGGAGCTGATCGTTGGAACAAAAACAACGACCAATGGCTCGCCACAACACCACGCAGTCCACGCCACCACCATTACTATATATGAACACTTGAACCCTAAAAGTTCCTATTAGAGTCATATTAAAATGATTAACTAACTATCTATTGATATTTTTAAACCCATTTTACCACAACAAAAGGTTTCATTGAGTAAAATATCGTAACAAAATGGTGACTGTCATATATAAATCCATATTAATCAATAATCATATAACAATCAAATCAGTTTTCTTTGACTAAAAGAATCGATTTCTAATACATAAAAAAACAAAGAAATTAACAGACCAACCATATTTAATTCATTTCATAATTATACATTGTACGAGTTACTGAAAGAATGAAATTTCAGAACAAAAGTCTTTGCTTTCTACAAAATTTTGAAATAGCGTCTATATTTTTATTATATTAGGCAGAAGAGGAAAACCAATTCAAGCAAAGATATTGGTGCAGTTAGTCAATAGCGTGACGAGATTGTAATCTCGTTGTTAGAAGTTCTCAAGTTAGGAGATGGTGGAGATCATGTAGCAATTAAAGAAAAAAATAATGGCCGAGGAGATCTGTTATCATTATCTGTTATCGTAATAGATGGGCCTAGTAATTATACCCACAGCTACAAGGCCTTTTAATAAGGAGTTTCGGTATCCCACATCGGAAAACTGAGAGAGTCTGATGATGAAAAGTCTATATAAATACACTTCGTCTCATCTAGTTAAAATCACGCAGCCATGTGGTGAGCACAAAGCGAACTATTCTTTCGCCTTTTACTAAAGAATACCGTGTGCTCTCCACGCTAAGTGGCATACGCCTATTTTTGGAGGGTTCTGCTTTCGAGTGGACCCAACAACAACTACTAGTCTTGACACACTTCAAGCTAAAATCACGCAGCCATGTGGTGAGCACAAAGCGAACTATTCTTTCGCCTTTTACTAAAGAATACCGTGTGCTCTCCACGCTAAGTGGCATACGCCTATTTTTGGAGGGTTCTGCTTTCGAGTGGACCCAACAACAACTACTAGTCTTGACACACTTCAAGCTCAAATCACGCAGCCATGTGGTGAGCACAAAGCGAACTATTCTTTCGCCTTTTACTAAAGAATACCGTGTGCTCTCCACGCTAAGTGGCATACGCCTATTTTTGGAGGGTTCTGCTTTCGAGTGGACCCAACAATATGAAGTCTTTAAAATTTTTGGACTCGTATGGAACATTCTATTTTGGTCTTCTATCCTTAGCTTGATTGAATCTAAACGTTGGTTATAATCTTATTTTGTCGAATGGCTGTAAAACATAATCAATTTGGAATCTTTGGTAGTGCTATACAGGAATTTGCTCGACGTAATTTAGAAGAAATAACAAACAAAGATCACGAGGATTATCTTCAAAAGGCTCTCTATTGTCTTGTAATCACACTGTTCAGACGACACCTAACACAAACCTAATAAGCTTTAGTTCTTGGAATGTTAACTCTAATCATATTCCCTTATACTTATATATGCAGACTCTAAATCGGTCGAAGGGTCGTGTCATTACCCATTAGCATCGATCAATGAGTTCATCTCGGTCTATAAACCGCTCCAGCAGCTCCTTGTCTTTCAGAACCAAGCAATCCTCAGCTTTTCCAAACCAGTCATAACGATGATTGGCCACGTAGTCATAGACCGAGTCTCTGAGAGGAGTGGGAACTATGGAGAAAGCGTTCAATGCAGAATAAGGCAGAGGCAAGTAAGATACCACTCGAAGTGCAGCTGCAGAGTCAAAAAGATACACAATCAAAAGATCAATCCATGGCTTTATTCCTGAACAATAGGTATAAAGGAGAAAACATACTGATAATGAAATCCAAACTATACAGAAACAACAACCATTGACATAAGCAGTCATTAAGCAAGCACAAGACAAGAACTCAAGAAAAATAACATGAACAGGACATAGCAGTCTCATTATGCAACCAATCTGAGACCATAAGCAGTCTCACAGAGAGAATTCCAGCTGATTCATTCATTTCAGCATCAATTAAGCTTATACTTAACTAGACCAACTAAATCCATCTACCACAACAAATAAACAGGGTGTACTTAACTAGAACAAGTTCATCTCTGCAAAGCTCAAGTGTAACTGTGCAACTACTCTGTTAGGAAACTTGTAAGCAATTTGTGTGAAAAAAAAGATCAACATACCGGTTGATGCCTGATGGTATGAGCCGAGACCTTCAATAAAGAGAAATCGTTTGTGAACATCTTCCTTAGTGAGTCCACTGACTGTTAAATACGGCTCAGCAGCTTTAGACTGAAGGCAACAGAACTTTATCTTTCTGTACTTATCCGCTTTGATTATCCACTTCACACCTAACAACACTGAAACTAATTATTCATTCATTCAGCTACAATGCTTCACAAATCGATTGAACTCAATTTCTCTCTACAGTGTACACATTTTCAAAATCTCTACCACAACAATATCATCAGATTCAAAGTTAACTTAACACGATTCCACAGCTCCAGACCAAATCAATAGACAGAATCGAAATCGATAAACCTCTAAACCACATTCTCGCGAAAACGGCATCGTTCAAAAGCAATCAATCGTACCTCCGTGGCAAAGATGACAGACTCCGTCGTACACGACGACACGTGGCTGAAGTTGACCGTGCATCATCATCGAAATCGCAGCCGGAGATCCAGCTGGTTCCGAGTACGCGATAGCATCGATTTCCGCAGCGCCAGCCGTCGAACGAGAAATAGCTCCGGGAGACAGTTTCAGCGACGGAGAAGATAAATAAACCGGTCGACGGTGGAGAGAACCTCCCAGGATAAACCTGGGTTTCCAAATCCGAAGCGCTTTCGTCAACATTCTAGAATTTCTCTTTGCNTTTTTTTAAAAGTTTTTTTTTTTTTTTTTTTCTCGGTGAAGAAAACAGTTACAGGAAGAAGAACTGTGTGCTTTGCTTGAGCTCCAAGTCGGGCGAAAGGCTCAACGCAAATTTAATATGGGCTCATATTATTGGGCCTAATAATGACAATCTAAGCCCATTAAGTTAAATAAAACACGAGCATGTATTGATTCTCTGGCACTTTCTGTAAAAAAAAATCTCTATAGTGGTTACGTTTATATATGTAAAAAAATCTCTATAATGATTACTTTTTTTTTCAGGCGAATATTCAAATTTAGATGAGGCAAAACAACAAACCAAAAATCTATCTTCCTTCACTGATGATTAAGTATAAAGCCTTCACGCTACTTCAACTTGTCCTTCTGTAGATAATGCAGTATAGATTTTGGTTAGCTTTACTGTATCATTTTGATCTGATATGATCAAAATGGTGAGAGAAAAGGGAGACTAGGTTGTCTAACCGGGAAGACGGACAGCCAAGTTTGCTTGTTCATCCGCAGCTGAGTTAAGATGCTATACAAGAAATATTCCCACAATGTCAGACACTTTCATTAGAAAAGCGCCATGTAGTGATCTTGCTCTCAAGGATAAGACCGTGATATCATCTATTTAAATAGAGAGAGAGAAGTACATAGAAACATACTCTGAGTACATGACTGATCTCGAAAGATTTACATTCGTTGGTTAGTTCTTTTGCTTCCTCGTGCAGTTTCGAGAGTACCTCGTTGTTCACCTTCCATTGACCTTTAATCTGTTTGTTCTCATAAATCGTGTTGAGTAAGTGAGAAGAAATAAAGCGTATTGCTTGATTAATTGAATTGCTTAATTGCAGATACGATTTATAGATTATTCCATTGACGAACCTGCATACAGATCAGCTTGGAGTCACCTTTCACTTTAATTTTCTTGTAACCTCTCTCAATAGCATGCTTCAATCCTAGGATTAATCCATGATATTCTGCTGCATTGTTTGTGGCAATTCCCAAACCTTGACGCACTCTACAAATCTGTTTTTCAAGAAAAATAATACTTTTTAGATACTCTGCATCAAGCTGCATTCTCTAATAACCTTGATTCCAAATGATTCATACCAAGCTTCCATCTTCAGTTTTCAGTACAGCTGCTGCGCCAGAGAGACCGGGATTTCCCTTTGATGCCCCGTCAAACTCAATAAAGCAAGTTTCCTACCACGAGATGGGATAAGAGAAAGAGACCAACTTGAGCAAAAAAGTTTGCATTCTGAATAATGATAAATACAAACATAACCACAACTCACATCTGAAGTAACAGCCGATGATGATTCTAGCTGAACAAGCTTTTCCACCGACGTGGAAGCCGAAGGAATATCCTGAGAAAAATGAATACTTAAGAATGAGCTGAAGTTGTTTTCTCTCATAATATCATTAAACTTCAGCTTTTTCTTCAAACTATAATATAACAATCCAAAACCCTCATTCTTACAACTTACTTTTTCATTGTCTTTAGTTATATCTTTTGACTTAATCTCTGACGTATCCTCTTCTTTAGATGCTTTAACTTTAGAAGAAGTTGGCTCCTGAAGAAGGGTTTTTTTAGAGAGGCTCAGTTAATCACACAAGATGACTCACGGCAGTTGAAGATATTCTACCTAGAAAACATAAAAAGGAAAAAAGCGAAACAATATGAAGATCACAAAGTTATCTTACCTGGAAAAGACAAGGTGTGAGGGCACCAAACATATCCTCTCTCAAGTCTGAAGCTCCAAAAGCGTAGAGTGGGTTCTTCATACCAACAGAAGAAAGATATTCCTCTGTGTCTTTAGGCAACGAGTATCCCTTATAAACACTAACCGGAGGATCAAACACCTGCCATAAACAACAAACAACGCAACAATTCTTATTCTCATCCTAAAGAAAGTACATACATAAAACAAAACAGATGGTAAGACAAAAGATGATGTATTCACCGATGAACCAACTTGAGCCTGACAATCATTCAAATCCTTATAAATCCCAATAACGTCACCCTTCCGAACAACAAAGAAGGCGTCTTTCTCTTTATCCACAACAGGAACAGCGGTTGGCATTTTCGATTTACCAGTCTTTGATCTCGAGGAATAGCAATTAACCCTAGACAGTCCAAGTGGAGTCACAATTGCAGGGTTTAAACAGGGCTTTGAAGGCATGTAAAAGCATTGATTCCACGGGATTTTGGAACTGACACAGCTGGATCTCTTAAGCAGCCCCAATGAAATGTAGGAACGCGCATGAGAGAGACAGTTCATTACAGTTGTAGTTACCTCCACACTGAGATTCATGTGAGATAAAAGCACACAACTTTAGTTAAAAAGTGAGAACAGTTCTGTTCACTAAGACATTTTTATTAGACTACAATTCAACCAACAAAGTTCATAACTTTCTGCTTCGTAATGATTAAAGTAACGCTAGTGTTACTTGTAATCGATCTGCAAATGGAGAATTCTTAATATGGAACAACTATAGCTGAAGTGGATAATAGTAAACATTGAGTAATTCGAAATGTGTAATTAACATCTTACCAGGCACAAGAACGTGAATCTCTTGACCAATTTCTGGGCTCAAGGGGTTCAGTGAGCTCTCTTTTGCCGCAGAGGGGGAAGAAAGAAGACGGGAGCACGGTGGGTTTAAGCCGGGTTTTGGTCTGCGTCAGGTGGTCTCAAAGTTTAGGGCGGTCGTTTCGGTACGACGCAGATAAAACTTAAACCGAAGTTTATTTGGTTCGGGTTTATTGTTTAGCATTCGCCGGTTTACGGTTTACCAAGAGTAGAATTTTTAGAAATATTGATGAGTAAAAAGAATGTTGTACGCATATGAACATCAGGTTTCGTGGTGTAGTTGGTTATCACGTCAGTCTAACACACTGAAGGTCTCCGGTTCGAACCCGGGCGAAGCCATATAGTTTATATATTTTTCCCCACGAAAGGCTTAATGGGCCTAATTAGTAGTCAATAATCAAATCAAGTACAAATCCATGAAGGCCCGTCCGTACGTTACCTTCTCTTGTTGGCTTGTTGCTTTTGATACTGATTTGTGATTTCTTAACCTTTTTTATTTTTTTTGGGGGGGACAACGTTTTGTTTTGCGTTTGTGTGGTTATTATCATTGTCAACATCAACAAAAACCAGTAAGGTTGCAAAATGCAATCACGACCACGTGATAAATACTGATAAAAATTTGTGAGGGGGAGTGAAATAAACAGTTTCTTCTTTTTCTCTTGTGTGGTTTCAAGCTGCGATACTTCTCGTGAGTCATCAGCATCTCCAAACAATCATGAACGTACGTATTACACTATTACCGTAAACGACAAAGTCTAGGACCAACCAAATTAAAGAAAAAAGGTCCTAACGAAAAACAATAATATTATTAAACAAAAAAACATAGTGCTTAAATTAGATGCAATGCACCATTGAATCAGAATCTCTCCTAAAGTCAGTTAGTATACTAAACTAGACCAAGAAAAATGACTCTGTTTCTGAAGCATCTTATCATCTTTCTACATGATTCATGTCTTGCCTTCCTCTCTCTACTGGTAATTCAGACATCATCTTTCACTCGCTAGCTCTGTTTCTCTGCTCTGATGATAGTTTCTTCTTTTGGCTCATGAGAAGAACCATGGAGGGAGTTCTGCATCTCCGAAAAGGCTCGAAGCATCCAGTGATGGTGTGAGGATTAGCATTGAAAAGACATGGGGACGACAATTGAGGAGTTTACTTATAGTTCCCTTATTCAAGTGTTTGGTGGTTTTGTGTTTGATTGTCTCCCTCTTAGTTTTCATAGAGGCTATTTACATGAACCTTGTTGTACTCTACGTTAAGTTGTTTAAGCGAAAACCCGAAAAAGTCTACAAATGGGAGCCTATGCAAGAGGACGTTGAGCTCGGACATGAATTCTATCCCATGGTCCTAGTCCAAATCCCAATGTACAACGAAAAAGAGGTAACGCATTTTATATTTTACATTTTGGACGGACATATGTGATTTATCTCAAATCTATTGACAATAAATATATACAGATTCAGGTTTTTGATATACTATATATTAATATTGTAATTATAGATGTGAGATTCCCAACACTCACGACGTGTTTTCTTAACACCGCAGGTCCTTCAATTATCTATAGGAGCTGCATGTAGACTAATATGGCCACTGGACCGCTTAATTGTTCAAGTTTTAGATGATTCCACTGATGAAACCATCAAGGTCATCTCTTGGTAACCAAGTCTATTAATTTACTGGACACATGTGTATTTAAAGAGAATTAATGTCGAGAGAATTGAATTGAAACGCAGGAGCTGGTGAACACGGAATGTGGAAAATGGGAAAGCAAAGGAATTAACATTAAGTGTGAAAGGAGAGACAATAGAAATGGCTACAAAGCCGGAGCTCTTAAACAAGGCATGAAGTACAACTACGTGAAGCTTTGCAACTACGTAGTCATTTTCGATGCAGACTTCCAACCGGAGCCTGATTATCTCCAACGCTCTGTCCCCTTCCTTGTTCATAACCCGGAGGTTGCTCTTGTTCAAGCCCGATGGAGATTCAGTACGTAGACTATGGTATAGCTAATTTGACATACTAAAAAAAAGTATTAATAATTATTTTGACATTATAAAAGTTTTTTTTTATAAGTTTTTATTACAGAATTAATTTGGCAATGATGAAGGAATCATTATTTTTAACATAAATTTGAAATGTGGAATAACCGATGTTTTCTCAACATGAAAGCTTTCCATTCATTTTCACCAAATTTCTCTGCAAGATTTCGAGCCAAGTAACTTTGATATTAAGTCCTTACATTTTCCGGTGTATGAATACTAACAAAAGTCTAGTTTCAAATTGAGTGATTCTGTGTGTGGGGTTCATCGTAGTGAACGCAAACAAGTGCTTGATGACAAGGATGCAGGAGATGTCACTCAACTACCACTTTATGGCAGAGCAAGAATCTGGATCCACTAGACACGCCTTTTTTAGCTTCAATGGTGCATTTTCCTATCAACACATTTAGAAATATAATCATGTTAACTAATCAATGTTTATTAAAATTTTTCCAACAAATATAAAACTTAATCTATGTTTATTACATATATTCAAAATTGAAATCTCTTTCAGGAACTGCGGGTGTATGGAGAATGGCGGCGATGGAAGAAGCTGGAGGATGGAATGACCGAACCACTGTCGAAGACATGGACTTGGCCGTTCGTGCTGGTCTTCTCGGATGGAAGTTTATCTTCCTCAGTGACCTCACGGTAGTCGATTCTGTCCCTAACCGTTAATTTGTGATAGAATAAACCTTACCTCGCATTAATTAATCCCAAACCTTAAAAACTCACCATACTGAATGATATCAATTAAGTAACACTCTCGTCTTGATGTGCAATGATATCTATATTGAATTATTGATGTGTACAGTATACACAAGTTGTCTAGCAAAATCATCACACTATGTGTATGCACACTGAGTTTGTAGGTGAAAAGCGAACTACCAAGTAAATTTAAGGCCTTAAGATTCCAGCAGCATCGATGGTCGTGTGGTCCAGCCAATCTCTTCAGGAAAATGATCATGGAAATTTTTCGCAATAAGGTCTTTTCCTCAATTTATTTATTTCATTTTGACAAACACACACGTGGTCACTGTTTTCTTTTGTCTCACGTGCCCCTACTACTTTGTTTTTTTGTCCATCATTTTACTACGAGAGACAAACATGTGATCTGAGGCATGACGTAGATTTTTTTGGTTTTTCTTTTCTTTCTTTCTTTAACTACTAATATCGCCATATCAAAATTTTGTTAGGTTCCTTGTTTAATTATTTTAGGAATAGAAAAAGAGAGATTTGAATTTTTATGCTGACTTGATGATTTGCTAATGTAATGGCCTAACGGGTTAGAAGATCGGTTTGGGTTCAATATAGTGTTATTTGGTTCGGGTTAGTTAAAAGAAGTCATATATAAAGATTGGTTATTTTATTTTGTTACTAGCTACTACAAACAAATAATCAACATGAGTAGACATCTGACCTTGAGCGATCTATATGTAATCATGAGCAGAGAGTGACGATTTGGAAGAAGTTGTATCTGATCTACAGCTTCTTTTTCTTACGGAAGATCATAGTCCACGTGTTCACTTTCTTCTTCTACTGCGTTATTCTTCCGACAAGCGTTTTCTTCCCCGAAGTCAACATTCCAGCTTGGTCAACTTTCTACATTCCCTCTCTGATCACTCTCTCCGTCGTCATTGCGACACCGAGGTTAATACTATTTCCTATTCATTTTGTTCAATATGTTACCAACAGCATCCTTTGCTAAGTATGAGTTATTGGATTTTGTACGTAGATCATTCTATCTCGTGATATTTTGGATCTTGTTCGAAAACTTAATGTCTATGCACCGTACGAAGGGAACTTTCATCGGCGTACTTGAAGGAGGAAGAGTAAACGAATGGGTTGTCACTGAGAAATTAGGAGATGCTCTTAAGACCAAGCTACTTCCTCAGATTGGAAAACCTCCTAAAAGATTTTTCGAAAGGTAATCTACTTTATTAAATAATCAAAGCAAAAGAAATCATATAGTAAGTACGTAGCAAACTTTGAATCGATACTAACTGGTAAAAGAGAGTTTGGTTGGTTGCAGAATAAACTCGATGGAGATAGTGGTGGGGATATACATATTATGTTGTGCCTGCTATGGACTTGCCTTTGGGGGCACATTATTATATCTCTATCTCTTCATGCAAGCGGTTGCTTTCCTCGTCTCTGGAGTTGGCTTTGTCGGAACTTAAGCTATACCACAGTTATACGTCTTTTGATTGCTAAACAAGAGATTAATTAGCCATCCCCAAGTTAACTATATGAATTAGTTTGATAATATCTCGATAGTCTTGTCTAGCTACATTAGTTGTTAAGCTTGTGTATCAAATAAGATGGTATTATACATCATCACTGCCTAATTGTTGAATATTTTGGTTACTTAGATAAACAGATGAAGCAATAACTTGTGCATTAAAGCCATCAGTTCTGGTGCACACAAAATGTAAAATTCTATAGCAGAGGAGGTTTCTAAAACGTTGGTTTTTGCGTTCAGAATTCAGAATAGTTTACATGTTCCAGGCGATAAATTAACCTGAGACCTGGTAAAGAAAAAGAAAAAGGACAAGACCTCACTGTTCTTGCCAATAACAGGGTGAAATTAGTCTGCCTGAATTTCGAATCCCTGGAACACAAGAAAACTCTAATCTGCTTATGAAGAAAAGCAGATTCTAGGTAAAGACAACAACAAGCGAAAAGCGAACAATACCCCACTTCGCGCTGGTCGATCAGGTCTAGACGCTTCTTCGGGCTAGTAGCAACATACCCTTTTGGCGATTTCACTGACCGACTCCTTTCGCTGGCCTCTTATGTGCCAAAGAGTTGCAACCTTCGTCTCTCCAGCTCAAGCTGTGATGAGGGCAAAAAGCTATTATTATCACACACAACGGAACGAAGCTTGATTAACATAACACACTGAAGTGCAAGTAACGCTTACCACTTTCTTGACTCGGTTGTTGGCAGCATCAGTTCCTCCAAAGACACAATCAGAAAGGTACGGGCTACGAACACGTACTTCTCTCATCACCAAAATGTCTGTGTTTTCCCATTGCACAGGAAGCCTGTTAAAAGAAAAAAACCAGTCGTATGTGATTCATTAGAAAGAGACGAAGCATTCTTCTGCGATACTTACTCAACCGATATTAGAAAACTAAATATTTATTCAAAATATGATTGGCAAAGACCACGACCGGTGATGAAAAAAGGACCTACATCTAGTAGTTGATGGTACTCAAGATCAAGGGAAAATAAGACAAACTTTGCATATATTTTGTTTCAAAGCGAGCATCAACAACTCACCTAGAGCAATACAACAATCATCTCCAGATTCCAACAGTTTTTTTAATCTTGCAATAACACAACAGAAGCTCAAACAGATTCCCCTTCAAAGCAAGCAGTTGTTTACCAAGAATTAACCACCTATATCTGATAATGATCTAGTCCATCTCTACCAAAGCTATCAGCAAACAAACACACAGAACCCAATGCATAAAAAGAAGCAAAATTGTTATTCTTCCCATAACAAAAACTCTCAGCTTATACACATAAAAATCAGCTAATTATCCACAAACATTCCCAATTAGAGAAAAACGAAGAAAAAGGAAAGATCTTTACGTCTTAGACAAAGCGTCGAAGATACTCTGAGCCTCTACGGTAACGCCAACACCCATTCTCTCAGCATCTGCTTCCGCTTGCCTACTCAATACGTTTTCCCACAGTAAGCTAAGCAAAAAAACAAAACAAAAAACAAAAAAAAAGCAGAAGACTTTTGCATTCCGACAACAATAAAACACCTGATAGCAAGTGCCTCTTTAGCTCGGAGACCATCGAGATTAACCCAACAGTTGTCTGTAAGAACCGGATCTTCAGTTTTGCCTAAATACGTAAGCCCCGTTATGAAATTCGCATTCACCATCCGAGTGTTCTTCGTGTGCCCACTTCTAGGTTTCGAACCCTCTTGTGAGAACAAACCAATCAACTCTCGTCAAGGATTTTTCAGCAAATTATATAAAATCACTAAATCTCAAAACGAAAGCTCAAAAATTTGAAAAAGGATATCAAAAACGACGAAGTTGGGGATTGGATCGTAAGCCATGACGATCCCTCTGAACTCATCTCCGGTTATCACTTTCACCGAATAGATATTCCCCACAGAGAATTTCTCCCCTTCTCCTCCTCCTCCGATGATGATGTCGTTGGCCACCGATGCTCCTGCTGGATCCATGGCGGCCGTCCTCCTCGCTTTTGCTACCTCCACCGGCTTTCTGAATCGCGCGTTCTGAAACGCCAATGCACACAAAACATTATAATTTATATACATTCACTCACGGTATGGGCCTTAAGCCCAAATACTTTAATGGGCTTTTAGCGGATTTTTTTATCAAAACGCTGCGTTTTAAAAAGATTAATAATGTCAATTAGTAAAATAGATTCTCATGGTATGGGCCGTAAGCCCAAATACTTTAATGGGATTTTAGCGGATTTCTTAAAAACGCTGCGTTTTAAAGATTAATAAAATGTCAGTTATTTTATCCATTTTAATTTCGTTACAACGATTAGTGACTACTGAACAGCCACAGCAAATCGGGACAGAGAGAGAGAGAGAGAAAGAGTTGAAGTTTTGTCTCAATGGCGGCCGTTAGCATTTCACTTGCTTTCTCTGTTGATTCTTTTAAGCAGAACCAATCAGCGAAGTTTGGTCTATCGTCTAGATACCCTTTACTATATTCGTGTAGATCTCAACGCTCCAGTCTCAGATTCGCTTTCCCTTCTTCTTCTTCTTCTTCTTCGCATTCTTCTTCTTCTCCTTCGGTTACGACAGCCACAGAGACAGGAGAAGAACTCACCAAAACTACCGAAAGCTACGATTTTTTAGAGGAATCTTTCCGTACGGGGAAGTTTCTGAGTAACGCGGAGCTCGAGAAGCTTAAAGCACTTGAAGGGTTTGCGTATTTCCAGGAGCTGGAATCTGGAACGATGTGGGTTCGTGTTATGAGACAGAACGAGATGGATTCGACGGTGAATCTACTTGCTGAGTCATTCGGAGAGTCGATGCTATTGCCTTCTGGTTATCAGTCTGTGTTGCGTTTCTTGGTGAAGCAGTATTTGATTGAGAGGAGAGAAGTGTTGCCTCACGCAGTGACGTTAGTTGGATTCTTCAGGAGTAAAACGGATATGGAGAGTGATGGTGAGGAGGCTCATGAGATGGCTGGAACTGTTGAGGTTTGCCTTGACAAACGAGGCGCTAATGCTTCTCCTCCTTCTCCTACTCCTCCCAAGGAATCACCTTATGTCTGCAACATGACTGTTAAAGAAGGCCTTCGAAGGTACTTACTGTCTTAGCTCTCTGTTCGTTGTTGATTTTGCATTTGCGTTTATGAGAGAGTTTTATGTTGTGTGTGTGTGTGATGATTGGTTAGGAGAGGAATTGGGTGGCATTTGTTGAAAGCGAGTGAAGAGCTGATATCTCAGCTAAGTCCTTCGAAAGATGTCTACTTGCATTGCAGGATGGTCGATGAGGCTCCTTTTAATATGTACAAGAAAGCAGGATACGAAGTTGTGAAGACGGATTCAGTTTTGGTCCTTTTGATGTTACAGCGGCGTAAGCATTTGATGCGCAAGAAGCTTCCACCGTGCACCACCAGCTCTTCAGATATGGTGGGGTTTGATAATGAGCTGACCTCCTCTGCCAATGTGTGAACACGGGTACAGTTTTACTATCAGTGTAGCTTTTAGTGTTTGTCTACCTTGTTCTGAAACGGAAAATTGATGCAAACCAAATAACTTAGAACTGGTTGTGACTGGCTCCATCATGCAGGAACTACATGTGACTTGACCAAGAGCATGAGTTGTTACCACTTTCCATCCACTGCTGATGTTCCAATTTCTTGCTTCAACTTGCTGTTTATATGATCGTAGTAGAGGTATGTCTCTCATATTCTCTTTTCTTAGTCAGGCGTAGCTTTACTTCTTCCTGTATTGGTAGTGATTGCTTGTCTTGTTTATATATGTGCGGGCCAAAGTTTAAGCATAAGACGAAAAGAGGAAACAGAAAAGGATTCACCCCTGAATGTATAATATATATATACTCATTTCTCTTCAAGCAAAACATTCTTAGCAAATTAAGCACACCATACACCCGTTTTACTTGGTGACTTTATAGTATATACATCTAAATAATGTCACGTTTTGATATAATTTTAGCAGCTGGAAGTTGAATTTAAATTTCTCCATATTCATAATTAGGATCGTTCTCTTTATCTTTTATCAAGTTGTATCAGCAACCTCTCATTGTTGGAAAAATGACGTAATCCATATTACTGCTTTGAAAGAATCTGGTGTCTAGAGCCTTCTGAATGTAGGAATCGTCCCACCCAAACCACCCTTCGAGTTTGTGTAGATAATTAGTTGCAGTTCCTTAACACAATCTGTCACCGAAGGCCGCTCGCTGCTCTCTATACGGATGCACCGTGATGCCAAATCAGCAAACATGGCTATAGCTTCCATGCTGTAGGAATTGCGAGATAGCTCTGGATCTATAACCTTGCGCAGTTTCTTTCGATCATTTAGTATATTCCTAACCTGAAACGTAGAGAACAATCATCAGTTTATTCCTATGCTAAGTTTCCTCATCTGTTGAACTTTTGTGTGTGTCAATCTTAGAACCATTTTACCTGTAGCACCAGGTTCTGTTCATTTGGGCCCTGAGTTAAGTCAACTGCTCTGCGTCCAGTAAGTAGTTCTAACAGCACAACCCCAAATGCATAAATGTCGCTTTGTAGTGTAAGTTTACCTGTCTGGCACAGCACAAATGAAAAAGAAAAATGCTAAAACTGCCCTTCCTTGCTTATGAGTTTATTGAAAATTGAGTGTGATTCTTTTTCCTGGCCAGTTCATGTGGCGTTTAGTTTACCCTTTGCCATATCAACGTTATTTAATATGTAGAGAATCATGTGAAGACATAAGTAAGAATCTTTACCGATGTATATTCTGGGTCGAAATAGCCGAATGTTCCGAGAACTCTTGCTGTCACACAAGTGTCCTTTCCTTCTGGCATCAACTTTGCTAGTCCAAAGTCGGATATCTGCAAGGATTTCACCACGTCTTAGTTTTAGTAAATGCTTTGAATTAGTGCTGCGTAAACCAGTCAACCATCCACTTTAATCTATTTTTTATAGGCACCTTTGCATTATAGAATGTGTCTAGTAGAACGTTGGTCGATTTGAAATCTCTGTGAACAATTGGAATGCCAACACCAGAACTTGAATGGAGATATGCGAGTCCTTTAGCTGCTCCAAGTGCAATTCTGAGCCTTATTGGCCAGCTTATCTTTGCTTCTTTTATTCCTGTAATAAATACACAGTTTAGTGGCCATTTTGCTTTAGTAAACTTGACTCTTATTTCGTTTGACTTACCATTCAAATGATCTTGCAGGTTTCCGTTTTGCATATATTCATATACTAGGAACCGGTGTTTTCCATCTGCACAGTAGCCAATCAAAGATACCAGATTTGGATGGTCGAGTCTGCTCAAGATATCCACCTCCACACGAAATTCTCTTTCTCCGTCAGCCTTTTTGAACGGAGGTAAGTCCATCTTCTTGATCGCAACAACCTTCAGATAGCAAAGGGATCAAGATACTGTGTATGATCGTCTATCTTTCACAATATCTTACTTCTGTTTCTAACATTACAAAGCCTGTAAATCATATAAATAAAGCGATATAGTTCCCTACCTCTCCTGTTTTTAGAGTGCCTTTGTAAACCCGGCCAAAGCCTCCTTTACCGAGCAGATTCTCATCACTGAAGGAACTTGTGGCCTCCTCCATTTCCTTGAGGGTATAAACAGTTGACCCGTATCTTCGTTTCCTTGGCTGAGACGCCTGATTTTCGATTTGCCAGCACTCTGCTGTTCTGTAGACCCCTGAGAAGAAGGTTAGTTTCACACAGATGATTCAGTTTCATCTAGACCCCTTTTTTTCAGCAAGAGTAAAGTTGAATAACACAAGGTAACATACTTTTATGCCATCTGGCGAAGATGATGGAGAAAAGGAACGTACATGGATCCGTATCATAGGATTTGCTTCTCCTTCTCTTGTTCCAAGCCGAAACAATAGGAAAATGCATAGCTTTAGCTTGTGTGTTTACGCCTCGTAGGTGCAAGGGACCATTCCAAAGCCAAGAGAAAGAAGAGAAGCTTCTGATGAATATCCTTTCTAGGTAGTCGGCTTCCAAAGAAACAGAGAAGATTGTTGTGGTTGAAGATGAAAGAGATATAGAGGAGCCTATCAAGTCGCTCCTGTTCTTTAAAATCCTTTCAAGTTATCAAAGTGATCTTTGAGGGTTAGATTTCTGAAATACTCAACAGCAGTATTTCAACTACCGTAGTTATAGAGAGAGAAAGAGAAAGAAAGAGACGGTAGAGCTGAAGAATACGTAAGATTACAAATACGTGAAGCAAAAGTTAATCAGAGAATCTTGAAAAAGACTTGAAAAACTTTGATCTGTTTCTTAAATTCCTAAGGTTTAATTCTCGGTTTGGTTCTCTTGTCTGAATCTATCTGCTTCTACCACCATACACATACGTACGTATCTGTTTCTAGAGAGAGAGCGAGAGATGGGAAGCTGCTTTCAAAGTGTTTCCTTCCCCTTTTCGTTTCAACTTTTTTTTGTCTTTATGTACTATATATATATATATATATATTAATAATAGTGTTGTTTTCATTTGTCCGTTGAGAGATAGAGATACATATATTTGTTTATAGGGGAATTCGAGTTTTAGAAGAAGTAAGACCTATAATTTTCGTAAAAGCAATCTTAGTTTCATAATTAGCTTGTCAAATATCCTAGGATACTGTAACTTTAACGTATCCAATTAAATATTCAACATTTCGGGTTCGAGTGAACTTTTGCTTCAACTAGAAAAATGATGACTCATTTTTGTTCTTGATCAACGGGAGACAACATACTATTTTCTTCGTAGACATCGGGCCAGGGCTCACAATGGGCGGTTGTTGTGGGCCCATAGAACTAAAGAGTATAATACCCAGGCCAGGAACATTTATTTACTCTAAAAAGGAAGAGTAATATTTCAAATCTTCATCACTAAAAAGTTTTACTCTTACTCATAAGGAAAATATTTGCAATCAAGAATGCTATGTCTGAAGTGTGTTTTCAGCATTTACTGAAATTTATTTCATTGTATTTTTAAAAATCATTTGAATGTCATCGCGATCAATTTTTTGGTCCACATAGTTATTATGCATTTAATTAAAGAGGGTAGTACTGATAAATGAGAACCAAGTATGTAAAATGTGTTCAATTCACTTGGTTCTTTATTGAACTAAATAAAAGAACGTTAGATTCAATGGTCATCCCACACAATCGAAGCCATATACTACGTACCAAATCAAGTGAAGAAGAAAATTTACGCGGAAATAAAATCCTTGTTGATGTTTCCTTTCGATATTGAGCCATTTTCAGTAATCCTCCAGATGTTGCATGAAATGGGAAAACAAATGATTGACATATTAGTTCCCAAAATTTGAACTGTATAATTTTACCGAAACTTTAGATACATAGATAAGGATCTAGAACAACAAAGGTAGATATATAATTCAGAATAAATAATTATGTAAGTAGATAAGGCAGTGCATTTTGGTATGCAGACCACTTTATTCATCTACCGACATGGGTTGGGTGAGGTTGCAATGCAGGATGCAAATGCATAAGCTTTTGGTTAAATTTAAAAGGACCCATAGGATGAAAAGTTAGTTGGATTGGTTGCTGCAAATAGTTAATGCAATTACCATATCACTTGTGCTTCCAAAACCTCTCTATAAATAGAAACGTTCATTGACAAGCTTAATATCATAAACAAATACTTCAAATAATAATTGAGGGTATTACGTTAGAAAATGGGATTGACTGGTGTTCTTCATGTGGAGGTTGATGTTAAGTCTCCGCCGGAAAAGTTCTGGGCAGCACTAGGCGACGGCGTCAATCTCTTTCCCAAAGAGTTCCCTAAGGACTATAAATCAATGCAAATTCTTGCCGGCGATGGCAACTCTCCTGGCTCAATTCGCCTCATTATTTATGGAGAAGGTACGATGTCTCATTTTTTTGGTTCAAGGTCGAAAATATGTGTAGACCAAAATTTTTAACTATTTAATTCATGTGTTTTCTTGATGGTTTCTTAATGGGGAAACGCATTAAATAGTCTCACCCCTTTCATTGTTTATTAATAAGATATATTCTTAACCATATAAAGGATCCACACTGGTGAAGGTATCGGCGGAGAGGATTGAAGCAGTGGACTTGGAGAAGAAAAGCATGACGTACAGCATCATTGGTGGCGAAATGTTGGAATACTACAAGACATTCAAAGGAACCATCACCGTTAGTCCCAAGGGCAGTGGCAGCATTTTGAAATGGTCCGGTGAGTTTGAGAAGACCGCCCATGAGATCGACGATCCACACGTCATCAAGGACTTTGCTGTCAAGAACTTCAAAGAGATCGATGAGTATCTCCTTAAGCAATCCAGCGTCTAAAACTCTAAAATCATTTAAGAATATGTAAGCGGGTTCAATCGTCTCTATCACTTTTATTTTTATCTAATTAAGAAGTTGAATAAATTGGAACCTCCTTATGAATTATATTGTTTATGATTCCAGGGTTCGATCGTCTCTATGACTTTTTTTTTTATCTAATTAAGAAGTTGAATAAATCGGAACCTCCTTATGAATTATCTTGTTTATGGTTTGGGAGTTTAATTATTGGAGATGCACGTGTCTTGGAATATACGTCTATCTCGCTAAAGTACATTACTGGTTAAATTGTTTAAATCGTGGGTTAATAATAAAAACAAGGTTTTCGATCTCTTCATAAAAATAAAATAAAAAACTTTGGCCAAAACGACGTTGTAGATGATGTGGCATTTCTATCATAAAAAATTAATGGTTAATTGACATGGTTATGAGAAAGTATTGCTGATTTTATAAATCTATGATATGAAAGTTGAATTTTGGGAGATACTTCCTTTAAAATTTGACATGTGACAATATATTTTTATTAATAAAAAATTAAAATATATCTAATAGAGGTGCTTCCAGTCACCTGAATCCTGAACTATATATTCATGATATTTTCAGTTGATAATATATCAGTTTCTGTGTGTTGACAAAAAAAAAAAAAAGACAATGCAGTCATCATTCGTTTATGTTTTTCACTTCCAGTGCTGATAAAAACGAAAATACTAAAATACTATGCATATGTATCGTATGCGGATCTTATCAGTGATTATCAAAGAAAATATATTGCGCAGATGATGAGTTGATTTGTCCATTTTTGGAGAAAATTTTATATAATATATTTAATTATATTCCACTAATTCTCCTAAACATACTTAGTAATTTATATATCTAAAGTAATTAAAAATAATAAATAGAAGAATAAAAAATCTCCATTCCAAAAAACTCCAAGGACAAATCTAGACCTTGAAATTGGACATTTTTTCATCAAATTCGTAACATGCATATCGTCGGGGGGAAAAAAGTAACATAGGTTTGCTCAAGACATATAGTAACGTATGTTTGCTCAAGGCATATAGTGATGTATGCATGATGTATCGATACGCATTTTATCATAGATATACGTGAGAAGAATAGATTATGCTTACCATTGCCAAGTAAGAATTTTCGTTACATAAGAAAATCCAGTGGAAAACTCTCAGACATCCAAAGAATCTGTGGTAAATTTCAGCCACTATCTTCAGTTACTATATTGGTCTATTGAATTCACATGAACAGACTAATCAAAACCGATTTAATTTTGATTTAATGATTCTGAACCATTTCAAACATGGTCTCCTTCCCCCTTTTATTCGATATGTCTTCATGTTTTTATAATTTGAAATTATATTCACGTTTCCTATTTATTCTGCTTTTATTGATTTTTATTTTGGTAGATTCAGTTTTTACAAATTTAAAACACGTTTATTATTTTTCTGAATGAGTCATCAACTAATTTAAGAATATAAATATAAGGTGTTATTCACTCCGTTAATTCGAAATCACAATTTGACTACCCCTTGCACTGAGTTCTTCCTCGGACACAGTTGCTTGAATTAACTAATATATTTCTAAAATTTCTTAAGTTGGAATACTGAAGTCACCTGAACAAACTAATATAAACCGTTTTAATTTATTGGCCCACATGTAATATATAGTCATATGTATTTTTTTTTCTTCTAAAACATGTAAAGAAAAATGCAATTGCTGAAACTTTGTAATTTAAAACAAACAAAAAAAACTTTTTAATTTGTTTTGGTCAAAACTTCAACTTTAATTTGTTTAAACTGAAAGGAAGAAATTAGATGTTCTTCCAAGTACCCATCGATTTAATATATCACTGGAAATGAAGCCCATATAATAGAAAATAAACAAAAATCTGAACTGTTTTTCAAGCAATAGTCAAATGAGAGCACAATCTTAAAATTACATAAAGTAAAAAGTGACTAGACGTTCGCTCTTTTATTGATTTTCGTCTCCTCTCTATCTCTATAGTCAATCGGGGACTGTGCCGCTGCACTTTCCGTGATATCCAGATCGGTACTGTGGAACTGGAGAGAAAACGCCGGCCAACCGTTGTGGAAAGTGACGGTGATAAACACGTGCACCTGTTTTCGGAAGCACGTGACTCTGTCTTGTAGTGGAATTTGCTCCTGTGAAGCCTGTCGAGCTATATGGCTGCTGCTCCCACAAGGAAACACGTGTCTTCTGACTAAAAGAGAGGCTTTTTCCAACGGGAGCCACCGCTCACTTCACCTACGCCGGTCAGAGTCTTACATCTTCAGACCCGTCGGTTGCACGGACACAGGTTGTAACCAATTTTTTTTTTTTTTTGCTATTACAATTTCTGAAAAAATTAACCAAAGTAAAAAATATTAACTCATGATAAAACATGTATGTGAACAAGGTTTTTGATTTTCTTGGATGTCAAGCAAAACTATGCTTTCTTATCGTCCACTAAACTGATGTACTAATTTTATTTTGTGAAACATATATGAAGCTGACTCCTTTGGTACATAGTGTTAATTTTTTATATCAAAATTTTTAAAGGTTCATTTAATTCCAGGCCACGAAAAAATTATGGAACTAAAATTCGGACCTTTCATGATAACATGAGTTGCAGAGATGAAAAGAAATTACTAGAGCATTTATTACTAGTTATTTCATGATATTCATTAGTCATAACCAGTTTAACAATATATCACATACACATCGCTTAGTTTATAGCAAAAGATAATCAAGTACGACGTAAATTACAATACGAAAAGATAATCAAGTACGACGTAAATTACAATACGCTTGGTAAAAAAAAAAATACAATACGCTTGGTTAGAGTTAATCCATAGTCTATAGTCAACTGGGTGGGAGTGCGGTGAAAGTAAAATTGTAAATGCTGGAGCATTTGGCTATATATAGAAAGATTCGATATTGTCCAATAAACTGATGCACGCATTTTTTTTTTTTGTGTAACTTGAGTTACAGGCAGAAAAAAACAATGTCTAGAGCGTTTATTACTAATTATTTTATGATATACACATCGGTTTGTATTTATATGGATTGGATATGGTGAAAGAAAGTGAGATGTGTGGGGTTAAGTAAAAAACGTTAATGCAAATTTCATCTCTATATATAAACACCGTGATCGAAAGGAGTATAGTTTTACCTCATAAAAAAAATACTTGTAAAAGAAAACAAAAACAGAGAGAGAGAGAGAATGGCACTACATGGAAATTCTTCCGGGGAGTTTGACATCAAGTCTCCGGCGGACAAATTCTTTACATCTTTCACCGACGACATAAATAGCACTTTTGACATAATATGTAAATCATTTCACTCTTCCACATTTCATTCATATTTCTTTTCTTTTCTTTTTGACCAAAACCCTTAATATAGTTGATGTTCTTCTACCATAGCGAAGGAGAAGATTACCGAGTCGGTGGGTTGGGAGAAAAGAACAGTGACGCTGAGTATGAATGGAAATCTAGTCTCGGATAGCTACAAGATGTTCAAAGCAACCATTACGGTCACTCCGAAGGAAGACAAGGCCGATGGTAGCCGCGTGGTTTGGACCGTCGAGTTCGAGAAGATCCGCCATGACATCGAAAATCCAGTGTGGATCATTGACATTCTTATCAATTACTTAAAGGAGACTGATGAAAATCTTAATATATAGTCTTTTTCTAAATCACAAGGTGCGTCATTATATAGGGTATAATCTAACAACTTAGTTGAAATGGAACTTAAATATGTGTCTACGTTTATTGCAGTATATTTTATTACGTTCGGCATATTGGGGTGTATAAACTTGTAGGCTTTCAAGATGAATAATATATTTATTTCGATTTGCATAACATTGTTTTTTTTTATTTATATAAGTTTGCATATTTTTCTTCAACCGATGATTCAAAAAGTTTTCCTTAGGGGTTAAAGTAACCTTCGTTTGGTTAAATGGATAACTGAGACATTGTGGATTATGCACCTCATTGCGTCTCATCGCTAATTAACAATTTTTGTTTTATAAGAAAAACCATGGACAACTAGTTAATTCTAGACACCAAAGAAATTATTGTAAGTTTAAGCCATTATCCTTATTTCTTGAATGGGAAAAAGAAAGAGTAAAACTTCAGATCTATATCAGCACCAAAAGGTCCAAAACTGTTGAATTCTGACTAACTACGAGTCTACTATTAAGTTTGGTATGTTAAAGTTGTTGAGTTAAGTCATAAGCGAGCATTGTTTAACGCCAAATTTCATCATATATATAAATACGAATGTCAATTCATTTCTAAAAGGAAAATTGTTTGGTTACAAAAGTGCATTTGATCGGCTAGAACATATTTTTCTTGGCCCCAAAAAAGTAAAAGCAGTAGAAAACATAAGAATTTGTTTTGCAGTTTATAATGATGAGTTGGCATTTCCTTCTTTTGCCTCTGGCCAAGCAACGTGTCAATGACGCAGCGGTCAATTTCCTGAACTTTTTTCTTGCAAGTATCTAATTAAAAGCACAATTTCCAGTTTGTGTAAATTAACTAATTAAGTGACTAGAGGCTAGATCATTCACTAATAGTAACTATTTTAACATCGTCACATTAATGACTAGATGTCCATTACCCGAAACTATTTTAATATCTTCACATTTAATTTTTATCAGTATACATAGTCATATACTTTTATACTAAAAGTAAAGATGTATATATATAGTCAAAGAGAATAAATCACGACGCAAATTCTTCGGTTGGTTAGAGTTAACTGATACATTAGGCAATTGATATCAACTTGGTCTGTACAATTTATTTATTTTCCCATGTGCCACATGAATTAGCTGAGTTGAGACTTGAGACCTGTGTGTGTGTGACAGTGTGAGTCTACGTTTATTGCAGTACCTTTTTTTACGTTTGGCACTTTTAGGTGTATAAACTCGTAAAACTTTCAAGATTTTTTGCTATGAATAAAACTTTCAAGTTGTTATACATATATTGACTTTCACATTATTGTGGGATCGACGATAATAACAATTATCATGCAACTCATCTCTTAATTAAAAATAAAAACAGTGGAAAAACATTTAAAAGAAAATTTGGTATGCGGTTTTTTATGATGTTTTTTTTGATACCCAGTATCCAGCCCACTATAATGATGAACCGACTATCTACTGGGTTTCCCTTTGTCGAGAGCGGGCTGGTGTGGCCCTCCTAACCCCGAAAGGATGCTCAACACTATGGTGGTCTGGGGGTCCAGGAAATGCCATGTAAAAGTCTCGTGGCCAAGTGGAATCGAACCCGAGTGGTGGGAGGCTACTAGCATTCCCTTTACCACTGGACTAAGACCACTTGGTTAATTATGATGTTGTTGATGTTGTTGAATTGGTTTCCTTCTCTTGCACGTATAAGGAAACGATCCAAGATTGTAATCCTCATAATGAAAAAATATTGTGGGAATCAAACAGAGTTAAAAGTTATATCTATACCAACTTGAAAGTTTATGTTATTGATTTTCATAGTTTCAAGTTGCTATAGCTATATATTGATTTTCATTTAATCAACGTGAAAGACCTTGTTACCTCCTCTTTGGTCTTTGCCACTCAAATATTGACCATATCGATGGGTTGGGCCTCACTGGGCCAATCGAGAGCTTATGTTGCATCGCGTGTCTAAACTCGGGTCAGACGGCAAAGCGTACGGAAGCAAAGTCATAGAACGTAACGAAGTTCCGCACTTTTCCCACAGTGACGTAATTATACAATATACTAGAGTTCTATAAAGCCTCTGTGGTTTTTCGGGATCAAATAGTGACACAAAAATAAGATGATAAGATCATGTGACATATGGTATTGTAATATATACATTTTTATTATATGAGTTTTGTGTTTTTGTTTTTAAAATTTATTAATATATGTTTTATGAATGCTATAATTTAGAAAATGTCAAATTTTGAGATTTATAAGGAGATATATGTTTGATAAAAAAAACAGTGTTATAATGCATATGATTATTATAAATAAAAAAATATTACGCTTGTCTTAAAAGGAAATAAATTTTGTATATTGATACAATATCCGGTAATGTAAATATGAACTCTGGAAAAAAGTAAGCTTCTCAGTGCTAAAGAAAATAAAAGTTGAATTAAATGATATTACACTGAATTTAAGAATATCCACAGTTTGTGCTAGCGTGGACATTTCTTTTGACTTTGATCATTGGACTTAGGCCTATGGATTCCAATTAAAAAAATTTAGCTAGCCCAATATAGATGTCTCTATATGTCGGATTTCACAGGCCTATTCAGATGGAAACTATAAAGTTATCTTTCGTAGTCCCTTTTTCAACGACGTGAATGTCGAAACGAAAATGTTAAAACAGCATAGTGGTAATTAGACGAAAACAACTAACGTAGCAGTGCTCATGTCTCTCTGGAGTCTGGACAGTGGGCACACGAACAATATAAACAAATTTCATTACATAATTGTGGAGTTTATTAATTTTCTTATGTAAACATATATAGTTTTCTATAAGGGCCATAAGTATAATTAGAGATGTTTGGACCGGCACTGTTAAAGGGCCACGGTGGATGAGTTGGCGAAACACATGCAAGTTATGGGTAGCACTTTGCATGCCTTTTTTCAATTAATTTTCGACGATTTGACTAAACAAGTAAACGACTTTTTTTAAAAACACTAAAACCACGATTGATGTACTACCACATAAAAAGATGTACTACCATATATATTCAGATACTATAGTCGTATACTCGTATTTCTTAACCCCATATAAACTGTTATTTATTTTTTTGAACTTTCATATAAACTGTTCCACGGATAATTACTCATTAATTATTGTTCTAGGAGATGTGAGTGTGTCCTGTATATATCCTTCCCCGTTCGTTTATGCTAAAACGGGAAATATAGTGGGAAAATTATGAGCAGAGAGATGTTTATGTTAAAAAGAAAATTATGAGAGATGATGGAAGAATATATTCAAATTAATTTGTAAGAACATATACACTTTTTTTTAAGTACGTGCTACAAGTTGAAGTTTACAACATATTGCAAATAGTTTGTTCAAAAACATTGCTTTTGCAAAATAGTTATTAAAAAACATATTGCAAATAGTCCGATTCACACATAAAACCGCCAGATTCGATCGTGTAAATTAATTCTCTATTTTAATGATTGGGATCCATACGGATCCATATGTGGCGAACTAATATATTAGTGTTTCGACCACAACTATGATCTTATCACCTGATTATAGTTTTCTCAATATGTATTATTGTATTGGGAATTGTAATGTCTTGAATCAAATGTTTCGAGAGTTATGGAGTAAAACACATCATGTGATTCTCGATTGATACTGCTCACGAAGTTATTTATTTATTAAAGAAAAAAAAGAGAGCCATGCAGATTCATTGCAAAGGAACGTTGGCAATGATCGGACAGATCGGAATAGGGTCGTAAACCCAACTACGAGGCCTAAGGCTAGATGGGAACCACGTGGAGACATAAGATTTGATCACATCAGCCACGTGGATTTGGCCACGTCACAACAAACTCATTGCATGGTTATTGGTCACGTACTCCTCTGTATCACACCACACCTCTCTGTTTTTTTTTTTGAAAACCAGATAATTCGACTCGATACTAAAGTCACTATAGTAGGCTAGCAAGTAGTTATGGACTCTTTTGAAATTTTGTTTCCCCTTTTTGCTCTTAGATTCTTTGAGACATTTAATAGTGATACAAATCTAAATATGAAATATATATGGTTTTTGTGCAAGAGAAAAAATATATATTTTGTTGGAGTCTTGAAGGAATGCAACTTAAATTAGTGAACCTAAAATGTAGTTACATGATTTTGAAAATAACTGATAAAAACAGTATATAAAATCCAAATTTAGCGACAGAACTTATTTGAAACTCTTATCTGCTTCTCACTGCTCAGCAATGGACAACCAGATCGAGCGTGTGGATGTAAACGATCATTCACACACTTACAAAAAACAATCTTTCTTTTATTTCAAACTAAAGGAGCACGAGAAATAAAATATAAAATAATGAGAGAAGCCTTGGGACTATTTAAATATGGACCACAACCACGTCCATTTGCATATCACAACTCTGTTGTCATAAGCAAAAAAGACAATGGAAGAGTCGAGATCGTACAGAAGGGAGAGGAAGCAGGCGAAGAAGAAGAAAATGGGTCGTGGGTCAGGTTCTGGATCCGGGTCAATATTCCAGGTGCAAATGAGGAGGCTACGAGTTCTGATACCGGGCGGGCGAAGATTGAACCAACCGGATCTGCTTCTATCAAAGACTACTGATTACATTATGCATTTGGAGATGAGGATTAGGTTTCTCAAAACCCTCTCTGATATGTACTCGATCTCTCAAAATTGATTATTCTTTTGTTTGTTTGTTAGTTTTCTTATTCTTCATCTTCTTCGTTCTTGTTATTCTAAAATTAGAATTTTTTTTTTTTATATATTTGTGTGTTTATTATCATAAACAATTTACGTTGAAAATTTGTTACTTTGCGTAATTCATATGGAATTTGCTTTCTTTTCATGATTTTTGTGAAGTTTATTAGTTGGGCCTTTTGTAGCAAATATTATCAGAATTGGGCCCTTGTAGGTAGCCCATGAATTTGTCATATAAGCTTTTCTAAAAAGTGGTGATGGCAGACTTTTTCTTTATTTTTACCAATTCCAAATTCCGATGTTCACAGACTCGAATTTTTTTTGAAAACCATTGTTGACATTACCATGTGGTTAATGGTTTCCTCCAAATTCAAAATAATATTTTCCTCTAGTTACTTTTCTGTGTTGCTTCAGTTTATTTATACGAGTCCCTAGATATTAAAAAATCGACTTGACTTAACTCTACTTAGTACTTATTTAACTCTACTTTATTTGAGTGATTCCTTTCAGAAATTAATGGCAACGATAAACGATTATTGCGGATTGTTCCCTTATTATTGATGACTTGATACCTACCATTGGATAATTAATTGTGGTCTATTAGGCTTTTAGCTATTGAGAGCACACAAAAAAAAACGCTAAACATCGGTATAAGCTTTTCTATATTCTTCGAAACTGCTAGGCACTAGATCCCTGAATCAAGCATTGGGCTCCACACCAAAATTGTTACTAGTTTCAAGTAAAAACTTTTAATTAAAAAAAAAATAAAACACAAAAAGGTAGGTTACCTAACTAATAAGCTAAATAGCTATAATCAAGATTAAGTGATTAAATCATTTAATTAAAGCCTTAACTAATGTCTTTTTTCCCTTGCATATGTTTAAATTAATGATGGTAGCTCTCTGGTTGTTTGGCCAAATCTGTTTAGCAATCATTTCAGATTCCAAAATTCCTGCTCCGTTTTTGACTGTAAAATACTGAAATTGATTTCTTGAGTTTCATAAATAAAAGAAAATCAGAAATTGAGGGGTTTTATGATTAAAAATGTAAAGAGAGCTTAATGTCTTAATGTCTATGTTCTTCATCACCACCTGAGGAGAAGCAAAGAAAGAAATCAAAATACAAGAAAAATGTCTGAATTCCAAATCTCACCTTCTTCATCATCATCATCATCTGCTCCTCCTCCAATCACCTCCAGTCACTCATCTTCTCATCGAATAAGCCCAATCGTCCTCTTCATCATCGTTCTGTTATCCGTCGTCTTCTTCATCTGCAGCGTTCTGCATTTGGTTGTGAGGTATCACTTGAAGAAGAAAAGATCGAGCCTTTCTTCATCAGCGACGGAATCTGAACGAAACCCAGATTCCGACACTTACCAAAGACAGCTCCAACAGCTGTTTCATCTCCACGACTCAGGTCTAGATCAAGCTCTTATCGACGCTCTTCCCGTGTTCCTCTACAAAGAGATCAAAGGCTCCAAAGAGCCTTTCGATTGCGCCGTCTGTCTCTGCGAATTCTCCGAAGACGATAAGCTCAGATTGCTCCCGATTTGTAGTCACGCTTTCCACATCGATTGTATCGACACGTGGCTCCTCTCCAACTCGACGTGTCCGCTCTGCAGAGGCACGCTTTACCCTTTGGGGCACCAGTTCGAGAACCCGGATTTCAATTTCGGGTTTTTCGCCGCCGGGGAAGATGGAGCTAGGGTTTCTCCGGTGCAGAAACCGGCGGAGAATGATATCATGAGTGGGAAGAGAGTGTTCTCAGTGAGGCTTGGGAAGTTTAGGAGCAGTAATGTGAATGTTGGTGAAGGAGGAGGAGGAGGAGGAGGAGGAGAGACAAGTGGGTGTGTGAGTGTGAACAGCAATCTTGATAACAGGAGATGTTTCTCAATGGGGTCTTATCAGTACATAGTGGCTGACTCAGATCTGGTGGTGGCTTGTTGTCCTAATAACGAAGGTCTGAAGAATGTTAAAGAAGGAGGAGAGAGTCATGTTGAAGGGAAGAAGATTAACATGAGAAGTAAAGGTGAGAGCTTTTCTGTGTCAAAGATTTGGCAATGGTCTAATAAAAGATCAAAGTTTGCTAATCAAGCAGAGACCAATCTGGTGGGTTCTTCTTCTTCTGCATCTTATGCTTGTTCTGCTTCTGGTAGTATAGCTGCGTCTGGATTGTCATTGAATGGGAGGAGATTTCAGGGTCCATGAGATGAGAGAAAGGTAGGTACAGATCCAAGGGTAGCTTATTTTTCTGCCATTGATTTAATTAAATCATTGATTTTGAGTTTTTTTTTTTTTTTTTTTGAAAATTCATTTTGTTAACACTATACTGTAGTGGGGTGGTGGTCTTTTGTGTCTTCTCTGTAGCTGAATCTCTTTGTGTTTGTTGAGGGGAATAAGCTTTGTTCTTTGATTAAACGTTATATGGGATGGTGGTTCTAATCACACAGTCACAAATTTTGAGAAACCTAATCTGAGTTTGTTAGTTTGAGTTAGATGAGATCCTGTGATGGAACCTCAACTTTCGATAGTTTTTTAAAGCTCCCTGTTTTTAAGTTTAATGGTTTAATTAGTTCAAACCATTTGGAAGAAAAGAAGATTGTTCTCTGGGGAAAATATTTTAAGAAATGAAAAAAAAAAAAGAAGGGAAGTCAAATTTTAATTTCTTCGGTGGGGTTTTAGACTTTTTGAGTATCCAAAAATGGGATGGAATCATTATCGGTAGGGATAGATAATTATGACCCATAATTTGTTATTATGCTCCAAAAGAGCATCCTTTAACAGTAGGTGAGAAGTTCCGTTGATCTCCAAATTTTTATCTTCACAATAATTACGTAAGTCACATGAGCTTCCACTGTTTAGTAGTACCAATTATTCACTGGTAACTGGTTCCATTTTATTTATATCTGATTTGGTAATCCCCTATATATTATTTGAGAATCCATTCTAAAAAATAACCTTATATTCATGTGTTATTAACATAAATACCATCATGATATATCATCACCACAAGGATTCTTAGAATCATCACCACAAGGATTTACTACAATAATTACAAAATATGCCACTCATAATTTGGTTCAAAAAATCAAATATTTTTATATTAAATCAATCATCTCTATAATTAATTAGGAATCTAAACCAAAAATCTCTCCTACTATTTCCTTATATAAACTCCATAAAATTAGTAAATAATTTATTAATAAAGATTTGATATTCAATTATATCATATTAATTATTTTTAAATCATTTAAATTTCTCCATTATTTTGTTTTTAATTTTCTTTTAAAAAATGAATCATCATATCAAACATATAATTAAAAAAATCTAAAACTTTTTTCATATGGTATAATTTGATTTTTTTTTTAAATGAACAAAGTTTCTATAACTATTGAAAGTCTACTTCATTTTTTCTTTGTAAAACATTATTCAAAAGTCCAATATAAAAAGATCAAATGATCATTAATTACATTACTCATTTGTAGGCATTCAAATTTAAAAAGTTATATTCATTTTAACTATATTTTCTAATTGAACTATATAATTTGATTGTAGAAAATAAAATTTATGGATATTTTAATTGATCAAAAATTTTAAAATAAAATCAAGAAAACCAGATTTAATTTTATTTTATCTTTCTCATATAAGTACATCTATTTTTTCATTATTATAAAATATAATTTTTTTATTTGACTAAAGCTACTCATT